>JAUIMY010000127.1:0-67094 GCA_033557855.1 Hydrochus callosus | reverse complement strand
AGTGAACAATCGGCAAGGATTATTCTTACTTATCTAACATTAAACCTCGCGCAGAAACAAATATAGGGTAAGGTATCGTCACCTTCACGTTATTTTCAACTCCCAATTTATTTCTAAATGTCAAACTTAAATTTGTCGTGACGTCATGCCAAACCTGCGCGAACTGAACTAATTTACGTCCGCTTAACCGTGGTACCGGTATCATCTGCCGTGGTTACTACCGAGAAGTACTCGGCGAGAGTAAGTGACGTCACGGGCAGTTTATTGGCTGCATAGGGGTAGGGGGCCCCTTTGAAAATCAAAATCTCCGAAACTAGACATATTTCAGCCGAATAAACACGATGAGGCCTCTTTTTAGTGTTCAGACTATCAACAAAAATTTTTTTTCATGTAAGTCGCCCATTGAATGGCGCCATATTACTGGCAAATGTAGATCAGTGGCTCTAAACAACTCCTGCCATCCGTTCATGAGAGCGGCAAACGCATTAAAAATTAGAAATGTTGTCTAGACTTCAGCGCCGTATCTGTTTATTGTAAAATGTACTACATAAAGGGATTACATAGAATAATAAATTATTTCCGAATACGATAATATTCCGTACGATAATATTACAGAAAAATCATGTGATTATTTAGCCTAAAAAATCTTAAATGTGGTTAGTTTTTGGAATCACGTCTCAATAGTGAGATCAAAATTAAAAATTGAAGAAAATGAAAGGCGTTCCATTTTAAAAAGTCGATGACTCCACAACTCAAGTACCAATGAAATTATAGCCGAGAAAACGAAAATAGAATTTAAAATCCATAACTTACCTGTCCAAGAATTTTTCTGAAATATTAACGTATTTGAAAATAAACAGGTGATGCATTAATTTACATGTGTGTCCATCATGTGTCTACTATACGTATGTATGTACAAGAAGTTTACGGGAGGACGAGTCTCCTTGTACATCAACCATCTGGCATAACTGGGCGAACTAGATTTCGAGGGCCAAAGGCCTAAGTCTCCGAACTTTTTAACAACCCAAATAACTTGATAAAGATCATCTGGGGACTTGGGCTTTCGGCCCTCGTAATCTATTCCACCAAGTTATATCGGTCAATAAAACTCTTGGAGACTCAGGCCTTCGTCTTTCGTAATCCACTTTACCAAGTTATCGGTTGTTAAACGCTTAGAGACTCGGGCCTTCGACCCTCGTACTTTACCAAGTTATATCAATTGTTAAACGCCTTGAGACTTGAGCCTTCGGCCCTCGTAGTCAGAAGTCACGAGTCTTCAAGCGTTTAACAACTGATGACTTGGTAAAGTAGATTACGAGAGCCGATGGCCCAAGTCTCCAAGAATTCAACAACCGGTAAAATTTGTAAAGTAGATTACGAGGGCCGAAGGCCCGAGTCTTCAAGCCTTTAACAATTGATATGGCTTGGTAAAGTAGATTACGAGGGACGAAGGCCCGAATTTCATGGCATTTTATTGTACTAACCGATTTTACTTGGTAGAGTAGATACTTTACGAAGTTATATCGGTTGTTAAATGCTAGGAGACTCGGGCCTTTGGCCCTTGTAATCTACTTGACGAAGTTATATCAATTGGTAAACCTAGTGTAGATATACATATGTATACAACGCGCCAGCCAAGTAAGCTGACATTCCAAGTGCATCCAAAGACTTTTTCGCTGTTCCTCTTGTCCCACTCAATCTTACTCGATAAACATGCAGACGTACGACGTCCCCCAACAGAGATGTAATTTTGAGACCACCCTATCCCGTGGTGCGCATAGGAGGGACCTGACGCTGAGTAGTTAGGAACCCTGTCGAGTACTCATTCGCTGTTCTTGGAAGCTCCGTACCCCTTTCACGTCGGGATCGCATCTATCACTCGTCGGGTAAAATAATGCAACGCCAGTTGTGCACCTCGGAACAGAATTCGTTCGTCGGGTGGTCTCAAAATTACATAAATGGACCATAGCTGCATCCAATACCCTTTTAAGGATGTTCAATCCAATGGACACATACATTTGAATTAAGTACTTGAATCATGGAGTTATTATAATCATATTCCAATATTTAATAAATTGGATGAAAATAATAACGTATTGAATGCATTAGATAAAAAATGCGATTGAGCAAGGGATGCACTGCATCCCTTACTTCCACAGACGTCGCGCCACTACAGGATGGGCGATTAGGAGGATCGAATGCCCGAGTATACGCGCATTTTAAAACCGATTTTGCTTAGTAAAGGAAATTAAGATTAGAAACTTGAATGCGTTGAGATTTCTTACTGTCTTTGAACGTGCTTTTAATAAACTCCTGCAATAAAATTTCAAAATGACGTTTCATTGCAGGAATTCATTCAAATAGCATTTTCTTCTATAATCAGGCTTATCGTTGACTAAAAATGATCACAAATTATAGTTTAAGAGTATACCAATTGATATCTACTAAGTTCTAAACTCAATAATAAGAATTAACTGAAATAAATTCTAAATACCATTGGTCCATTCAAATGGCAGACGGAATTGTTTCATGCGTTTGCCGCTTCCATAAATACATAGCAGAACTTTTCTTAGTGTCACTGGTTTAGGACCGCTACCAGCAGTAGCGTCGTAGTTAACTTCACACAGCTCAGTGTATTCCGGAAATACCAGGGCGCCATGTTGAGCAGGCTGCGTTTATTGAGTCGATGAACTTGAAGTTTGAATTGTCACTGTCAAATTATTTAAATATGCCAAATTTCGAAGGTTAATTTCTTTCGTCATCAGTGCGTGTTCATTTAACTATGGTCACTTACGAGGAGACGTTATGGCGGGTGGACCTCCCAAAAAATATTAAAAATGCAATAAAGATAAAATTCCGAAATGTGATTTTGATGTATGGGAGGGAGAGCAGGCTTGCGCATTGGATGAGGTAATCCGGTCGTTCGTTGGGTACGGTCGGTGATGTGATGAGCTAGAGCAGAAGGGGCTGGGCGGGAATTGCTGCGTGGAAAGCCGGTCGTTTCGCCGAAAGAGCAACAGAAATTGGTCGGCTTCCGCGACGGTCACTTGCTGGGTATTTGGGCGTGTGTAGTCGTGTTGTGTTTGGTCATCCAGTATTCAGTCTGCTCGAATCGTCCGCCGTTTCAAAATGATGCAAGTGGCCCCTAATTACTCGTACATCTTCAACTTCGAATCGGATTTCATCCACCAGGAAACGCGCACGTGGATGACCGAAAACTGGACGAAGGGCTTCTACTATGTCGGTTTGTACATGATTCTCATATTCGGGGGGCAGCACTGGATGCAGAGTCGACCCCGATTCGAACTGAGGGGCATCCTGTGCCTTTGGAATACGGCTTTGGCTACGTTCAGCATAATGGGCGCTTGCCGGACGGTTCCGGAGTTCCTGTACACGCTAAGCAATCACGGGTTGTACCATTCCGTCTGCATACCATCGTTCATCGAACAGGACAAGGTGTCTGGCTTCTGGACTTGGATGTTCGTGTTGAGCAAATTGCCTGAGCTGGGGGACACCATATTCATAGTGCTCCGCAAGCAGCCCCTTATATTCCTGCACTGGTACCACCACATCACCGTCTTGCTGTACTCTTGGTTCAGTTACACGGAATACACTGCCAGCGCACGGTGGTTCATCGTCATGAACTACTGCGTCCACTCGGTCATGTACACATACTACGCACTCAAAGCCATGGGCTACAGTCCGCCTAGGCAGATAGCCATGTTCATCACTTCACTGCAACTCCTCCAGATGGTTATCGGATGCGCCATCAACATTTGGGCGCACCAGCTGCTTCAGAGCCAAGCGGAATGCCACATCAGCCCCTTCAACATCAAACTGTCAATCGCCATGTACTTCAGTTACTTCGTTCTATTCGCCCGGTTCTTCTACAAAGCATACGTCTCGAAAGAGCGCAGGAGCAAACAGAGAAGTCCGCCAGTCACAGCCGAATACCCTCTGCTCAAATCTAAAGTGCACTAGCACTCATTTTTCCCATTTTAATCGTAAAGCCCCACATCAATATGCACCACGTTCAAACCCAACAAACATTGATTTTAATTTCATATAATAGAAAATCTCTTTTAAACAATCCGATCCCATCAAGAAGGCTCCCACTTTTTAGCAACCCTCAATCTCACACCCGCCAATTCAATTTTTAAATGAAACGTTGCAACAGGTGAGATTGTTCCCGAATAAAGTTGGGCGTACATAAGATGTGGGATCCCCACAACTTCACACAGGGGCTACGAAGTCACTTTTGTGTGTATTAGAAAAGTTGTTAAATAATTGCTGTCTCGAAAAGACAGACAGAATATGTTTTTAGAAGGTCCACGCTCTCCTCCAATCGCTGGAATTTCGTGTAGCGATTGGACCCGCAGCGGCCTCAACACGCCAAATACCTCACGAAACAAGTGATAAAACTTAAGGAGAAACTCAAATTCAAATAGAAAGAAGCATTCCAAATGGTCTTAGCATTCTCAATTTTAGGCAACTGTTCGATTTCCCTCAACCCAAGTAATTTTAAAAAGAGGGGCGTTCATTCTATTTATTGTACTTTCTATTGTAACACTGGGCGAAACCGATTTTAGTTGTAACATACTGTCAGGGTTAGGTTTTAGTTTTTAAACGACTAGTCACTAATTAGACGAGATGGTTTAATCGTTTTTAATCTATTTCTTCGCGGAGTCCGTCCACCCTCCGACAGGACCGGCTCCACCTAATTATAAGTATCAATTTTTGGTGTGTGATTCCTGAACGAAAATACCGACGAAACCCAAACTACATTGTATTTATTATATAGAAAAGAACATCCTGTTTGTTACGAGCGCTTAATGCAATATTTATTTTTTTATTGCATCACCTTTTTTTCTACTTGTTGTTCTATACAATGCGAATATTGTAAATAGAAAGATGGACGAAGAAATTTCGTTTTACTCCCCTTATTTGTCTTCCACGACCCCTCCCCCTCCCTTTTTCATTAAATGAAATAAGATGATCGATAATTATTTTTTAATGCTCCATACACACTTGTTTATACGATTTTCTCACCCAATTCACGTGCGAATTCTAGCAAAAATTTACCTTGCACAACTGGTTTTAATTGTTCCAACAAATGGAGCTTCATTTTAAAGGCCACTCCATGCGTTTACGTTGGGTTACTTTTCATTTCATATGGACATGTTTACTTGTTCCCATCCATTTCAATAAAATTTTACTTGCTGAATACACCTGGATGTACTAGAATGGATTTGAACGTGACTCCTAAATTTATAATGCATCCAATCTTACTGAATATCATGCGATGTGCTTGATAGATATATCAGCTACCATAACTTGATTATTCATTCTGCATTACATCAGTTGAATGAGTATGTGCAAGTAAAATATGATTTATGGATCATTTAAAGGATTAGCATGTATAATTCACGAGTTGAACTAGATCCGTTGATATTGTTCTTCCTAAAATACCACCTCCGAATTGATATTCCATAATGCCAATAGAAACATTCAAACCTTGAAATTATGTATGCAGGGGTCAATGCCAATGCTGAAAAGACAATGGAAATTTTCACAAGTCCTATACAAATTTTCGTACTGGAAACATGTAAACCCTTACGATACCTAGCAAATGTATGTTTGTTAGGTATCGTAAGGGTTTGCGCACGTATGCAGAAACGGAAAAAAACATCAATAGCGTTTCTGGAGTTTGACATGAATCAATAAACTTTCCAACGAGTTGATAATTGCTCTAATTCCCAGAATGATCAAATTATCAATGGCTTTCGCGACTAATTTACTGCATCTCTCGCTGATTCCAATAATACGCGCGCAAAAATCAATACATATCGATGCTCAATGAAATGTCCCACTTCTTGTCGGCAAGAACAACGGTACATTGGCTAAACGATGGACGGAAGGTCAGCGGATTCTGATTATTGTTTAAAAGGAATATGGTATTAGTGAAAAATTATACGCAAATCCGGTTTGCTGACGTTACTACGACACATTCCTAGTACAACACTTAGTAAATGGTCAATAAACATACATAATACAATTTCTAACTACGCCGTTGATCATCATCACACATTTTCCTCACACCCATCGATGAATTGCTTAGGTGATCTTTAATTATGGGCACTTTTTTTAATTCATCATCACATCCATTTTCTCCACAAAGCGGAGAATGTCCAGAGTATTCAGTACTTTGGTATATGTTACAACTTAATGTGTAACACAGGTAATACAACTATACCTTTTCATCTTCAAATTGGGTTTAAAGACGTTCAAATTGGGAATAAAGAATTTGGGTCTTTAGAACCAATTTGAAGTTGAAGAGGTGTAGTGTATACGATAAGTGAATTCAAATACTTTCATTCTGCCTTAATTACCTGCATACATCGCCGTATTAAGTTCATAATGAAAAAATTTAATCAAATTTGCAATTGCTTTATTAACTTGATATTTTCCTTTGCGCGATTACTTTGGCGGTTCAATGTTGCTGTCGAAAGCCCGCGAAATGTAGTTCCCCATTTTCGCGAGGCAAGAGTGGTATATTTTACTCATTAAAGTCGTGGATGCGCATTTAACCGCTTCTTCGGATTCAGAACTGATTAACTCGCCTTCTTCCGCCAGAGGAGTCGATCGAATGTCTCTTGGCTCTTCCGAACTACTTGGCTCGCATTGAGGTACAAAATTGCCACCCAACATTTGCGATCCAAACCCGTCCAACAATTGGGATCCAAACGCGTCTTTGCTGCTCTTCTCACTTTGTGTGGTTGAATACTCCTTATTCGATTTAACTTGAAAAGAAAACGAACTCATTTTAAAAGGGCAATTAACTCAAACTTTGTGAATTGAGGATGGAAATGTTAAGTACCGAATCGCCGAAATCGTACGTAGAGTTTCCTCGAATGCACGATCAATCCTGATGCGCGTTTGAGCCCTTCGATGGCACCAGACACGTCTTTGAAGCGTACGAGAGCGTACCTAGCGTTTTTCTTCTTCGTTTTCGAGTATCCTTTATCAATCCATGCGCTCTCGGGGAAAACGCCCCTCAAGTCCTCGATAGTGGTTTCTTTAGAAAGATTCCCAATGTATAAAGTCAGAGGATCGATGTCATCGGGATTGTTCCTTTGCGTTTCCTTTTTCCTCTGTTTGGCCAAAAGGAACCCCGTACCATATTTGGTGTTGTTAAGTTCAGATATAACTTCTTCTGCATTGCTATCTTTCTGTCATGAATAATTTGAACACATATATTATTTCCATGTAAATTTCTATCTAGAAACCGAGATTAAAACGTTTTGATGCTAGAAAAAAGCGGACTGTCTATGTAGACATGATAAATTTTATACTCCAATCCGAACCTAATCGTCTGATACATTTGTACATCTTTCCGAAATTTCAAGGTTTTATCGTACAATTCCCATTCTAAGTCGTATTAAACTGTGAAAATGTTATCTAACTTTGCTTTGGCGTGACGCTGCAATTTTAAGACGTATGGAATAACAAGAAAATGTAGGTTGTATGTAAAATATAAATCTGATCACGATAACTCTCTAATGAAGCGACCAATCATCTTCGGGTTTGCAGCGAAATTTTCCTATTGACGATGTGGCGAATTGATCACAATTTTGGCAAATTCGGCCACCACCATTGCGCGATTTAGGATTATGAATTTTTGTCTATTGCAACATGTAATAACTATTGAATTTGTTTTTAAGAGTAGGTACCTATAGAAATAAACGTTTTTAATGGTAATTTTGACCAAACTTCATGAACACACGATTCACAGATTAACGTTTACCATTGATGTACGAAGAGTTTTTTTGAATATTTTTATTATCAGCATAGTTATTTTTTATTTTCGATCGACGAAAAATATCAATTCGTACGTAAAAAGTACTAGTTAATGCAATTAATGTAAGTACTCTTCATTTTTACCACTTTTACAAAATATGGCAGCATGATGGAATGTTTTGGGAAACAGTACAAAATCCTTTAAATTATTGATGGAGTCATCGTCCGTTAACAACCACATTAATATCCATTAATTAATATCCACATTACGATTTTCTTCAACATAGATACATTATGTCAAAGTTTAGTGATGCAAGTACAAAAAATAGTTAAATTTGTGGTGACGATTCTTCATTCTAGGCACATCTCTAATGGTAATTACAAACAAAAAAGATTTCGAAAACTTCGTTTTGAAGCGTATAATAAAAATAAATGAGGTATTACAGCATAAAATTTGGGGAAAACAAAAAATTGATGAAGCAAGATTCAAAATGAATTGATAACTTTATCATTGCCTACAAAAACAATTCTGATATGGGAATTTCAGTTGTACTGGTTATTTATGCTGCGCATAGAAAAAAACACATTTCTTAATTAAATAAATAAAATCCCCATCGGAAAATTGACTGTGTACCTTTTATAAAAAGCGCATTCCCGCATTTCTGTGAGTGGTGACCTTGACTTGCGCCTCGGTCATGAATTTTTACAATTGTCCGGGAATGTGGCGTTTTTATAATGAGTAAGTACAATAAGTACCTACCATGAAATATTAACGACGCATAAACGACTTTGTTGCAAAATAACTAACTATTGAAATTGCCATTGATGAAGTTGGTGGGCCATGGAGTTAATTCAATTTTAACACAAAAAATGCACATAGTTTTCACCGCGGTACTATTAACCTCATTACCTATATAGAATAATATACAAATACAGAAATTACTGGCTGAAGAACTTGAACTTTGGCCTAGAGGAGAGCTACAAATAAGCACTTGGGTAAAAGATCACAGGAAACAACAAAAAATAGTGAAAAAGACTTGATTAGTTCGGATATTACGTGCGTCGAAAAATTTCTAATTTAAATTGCGACAGCATTAAATGTACCTACTGTAAATGATGAAATCAGTGAATATAGAACATCTTTGAAAGTACATGGTTTCGTATCATCTTGAAGTACTTGTGGTATTTTGCAAATTATGTAGGTACAAGTCAATGAACAGTTTCTAAAACTTATAAGATGAAATGGATTTTCAACAGCTAATGCGATAAATTAAATTGTATTATACAGAACCAATACATAAACGGTTTACGGATATGTAAATGGTACTATAGTACCATTTACATATCCAATGTTTTTTTGCTAATAATGCAATAAAGCATATAATAATATTTATTGCTGAAAGGCAAGATGAAATGAAAATATTAATTGATCAGTCATTCATTGCAGCAAAATGATCACATGTACGAATGCATGCACACCCTTTTATTTTCGTTTATGGTATATAAACATCTATTCGATCAATTTCAAAGTTAATGTGAATCTTATCAATGTAATATTAGCAATGTAAATATCTATGTAAGTATTTCCATTTTAACGTAAATTTGATTCTATTTCATCTACTAAGAACAGCAGACCATATAGAAAATTTAATTGTTTCGAAATTTACCTATCTCATGTTTACGCTTACATACCATCAGAGTGACAACGCAAAATTTCGGCGACGGCGGTTTCGAGTGCAGAATGCGGACATTTTCAATGGCAGTGTGGAAGTTGAGGACATCCTCTCTTTTAATTTCGGAATCAGGGAATTTTATGAGGATTGAATTGTCTTCCAGGGATTTAGAAATTTCCTGCTCCACCTTCAGCGCATTCACAGCATCTTCTAATGACCAAGGGAGTTTTTCCTTGCGAGTGGGGGATGACTTTCGTCTGATGGGGATTTCCATTCTTGCGTTTTTTTTATAATTTTTTAATGGTCGAGGAGAATACTCATAATTTTGAATTACACTTCCGAAAAATGGAATGAAGTTTGACGGTCACAATTTTATTTTAGACAAGGCGATTTGGCATTTATTTTATCGATTTGCAGTTAAAAAGGGTAGTTTGCTATGAATTGAATCCCTATCTACAGAAAACAACGTTACCTGTGTTCCTATCAGGGTCAACATTAATTTCGTTGTTCAACAATGGCAAACTAATTTAATCCGTATCTTAAAAAATATACAGGCTACATAAAAATAACCATAAATTTAAAATATGTTATTGTATAACGAATATACAATGACACTCAAATACAACAAGTTTATTCAAATATACTTTCTTTTGCGTAATGTCTTCCAATTACTTTCCGTGATTAATCATAAATAAACTCGTTTTCCACTTGACCGACACTTACTTCCAATTATAGATGCCAAATTCAGTACAGGTTTCGTGAATAACGTCAAACTCAACCTTTTAATAACAACTATAAAACATTAATAGGCGTGCTCTTCAAACGACCTAGATGTATTTTTCAGTCCTTAACAACAACATGGCAGAGGAAAAATGTGTGAATTTAGTTTGTTAGTAAAGTAAGAGAACAGAAAATGTTGGGTAATTAACGTTTGTTATGCGTCAATGGGAATAGGAAATCGTCTGTGGGAATTACCAACAATTCAGCTCTAATCACACTCGCATCAAATATGTATCTAATATGGTCAAACATGTAGTTAATAGTAGTGTTAATAAGGTGGATACAAATTTAAAAAAATCCCAGTCAAAACATATAGCGTCATCATTCCGCCCACCAAAAATGTTCCAAACACGCAGGTGTCTGATTGTACAATCAGATTAAGTACTTATTTAATTACTCGCTTGGATGAGATCCGAATGTAGGATGGAAATAGGTTTGTCTACTGAAACGATTTTGTGGAGGAACAATAGTTCAAGATATCATAATTGCTAAAAAAATTTACGCCATTCTCCATTATGGATTTCAGCATGAAAATGTATCGCTTGAGTTTCCAATTTCATGAATGGAATGTTACTTTCATTCAATTTATGCTCAAATTCTATGGCATAGGTATAATGTTATCTTCAAGTTATGATAATGTTATACAAAAATTCTCAAAGATTTCTCAAAATATGTGTAGGTACCTGTGCATCATATGAAATGATTGGAATGAATAGATATTAAAACTTTGGTGTACGGGCGAATAGTAGTGTAAAATATCAAATCACTTGGTACTAGGATGGCAAATTTTAAAAGTATTTTCCTCTTTTTAAATGTCTAAAGCTGAAGCTGTTATCAAATACTTTTGATCTTTGTATCACCTAAAATCTATTCAAAACTGTAGTGGTTAATGGTATCTGACGTCTTGATTTTAACAGTGTTGCCCTTCGTCGGACCATAATATAAATAACGAGTTTTTTGGAGGAATTTTACTCTTTGTTTTACGACACGTTTAGCGATCGCTTACGCAATGTACTCGTGTGACAGTGGCCTGGTTTTTTTGCAGTCTAGCAACAGTCAGTGCATAATACCTACTCAAATCTAAATATTGCTTATACATTGCCATTGAAATGCATTCAATTGTTTACAATTTTTCGCCCTCGTCATATTATTCCCGTTTCCTGTTTGCACTAAGAGGAACAAACATGCATTTGAATTTGAATTACAAAGCACATGTTTGTTTGCGTTAGAAAAAAATTCATTGTCAGATTATAGTTGTACACATTCAATGGAAGAAAGAAGAGGCGAAAATTAAAATATAAAATGTGTCCTAGATATAAGTGCCATCCCTAATAATCCTAGTAGTTATTCTGATTACAAAAAAAAATTGTAAGAATACTTATCTTAAATCATAGTCTCATTATTATGACAACTTTAAAAATTTCTAATTCAAACAACTGTGTAAACATTTTTAATCGAGTGAACATCCAGAACAAATGTATTAAATGTATAACGAAATGTTATTTGTTCTTGGTAGTACCTGCCTATTGGAATCAATAACAATAGCGATGTATAGGCGATTATAAGTGGAATTGAATGAATTTCTGAGACCAAAATCCGGCATATGTTCTTGTATTAATAGATACATATGCATTACATATTTACAGTGGAATAAAAATTCCGGAGTTCCCATACTTTATTGCTCAACGTGAAAGTCGGTAATTTAACTTCTTTATCAGTTGAAACACCATTAGCTTTGCATTAGATAAGGGAGATGCTTCCATCCAATGACATTGCCATCCATTTTGTAGCTACCTTTTACAACTATTTAACCATAATTTCCTATCAAATTCAAATCATGACTTGAGGTTAATCATCTCTTTGAGAATTCAAAAAATCTTATTTAAGAAACATGACAAAAGATTGGCTAATGATGAACTGAGAGTGATTATAAAGTTTATGATGTTAAAGCTATACGGATCTTCATATTATCATGGAGCATAATTCGAAGATCCCCGATATTATGCAACCTGACTACCTGTTAGCTGAGATTAGGTCGTAGCACCCACCCACCAACGAAATAATTTAGGGATATAATTTTTGTCTTTGAATTTTAAATTTCTTTTTTAAACACCTCCATTTTTTAAACCGTTGTGACTTTTCCTAATTTTGGGTCGTTGTTTTTTGATTAAATGGTGCGATAGGGTGTAATATAAGTTCGTGCAAGAAAACGAATTAAAACCACTTAATGCACGCATTTTAGTTGGGGATAATATTGAATTTATATCTAGAAGATCAAAGAATTTTTTTGTTATGAGTGTTGTGGGTATGTAACTACAGGTACAGGTAAATGGAACCTTTATTTACCAAATACACCCAAATTAGAACAATAAGTCATGCATATTGCGAGTTTTCCAGCCAATTTAGATTGCAAAGTGGTCAAAAAGCGCACCCGTGACATACACGGGCATGTGCATTAAGTGGTTAAATAAGTTTTTGAGGGGCTGTTATAACTTCCCACGCCGTTCCACTATTAGAACAAGTGGGATTTTCATCTACTATTCCAAAAATATAATTCGTTTATACTTATTCCAATTGCTATCAATTTTAGCTGAAATAGTTATAACTCAATAGTTATGTCGTGAGCAACAGAGATTTATTATAACACTCTCGAATTCACCAATCTTTCTATAATAATCTTCATTTTCCATATTGATAATATCTTTTTGCCATTGACGACGAAATTTCATAAATTTTTATCTGTATCTGAAATTAAGATATTTTTACTACTATTCATACAGAGAACCAAATTAGATAGTGGTAAGTACCTACAGTGAAAAAGTGACAGTGAGACATAAAACATAAGATAACGAATTTTAGAAGGGCATGGTAAGGAGAAAACGAATTTTGTTAGGCTGATAATAGTTTAATTGATTATATCACAGATATTTATATTCAACTCTCTGGTTGTACCATTCCCGCCAAAAGACACCATTCTACAGCGCAATTTCAATTTAACAACGTAAATTTTCCATAGAGGTAACTGTTTGTTGGTAAGATCAACAGAGGCTTTGTATACTTGAGTAGATTCTACACCTCCATTAGCTCGTTTCACAGATTTCCTTATCTAAACGACTGAACGTTAAATATTTGTTTTGCGAGTTAGATCATGCACATATAAAACAGTAATTCATGGAATGTCAAATCGCAACACCAGACCAGGAATTGATATCATTTTTCTATTTTACACGATGTTTGATGAGAGTACCGTTCTCATGATAGGTCGCTGCAGTTATCCAATCTCATTACGTTCCCACATGGGCAATCACGACGATTGTGGTGCTTGGCTTCCTAAATAATAAAAATGAACGAGAGTAGGGCGATTCAAAGTCAAGTGAACGGAAAAATGGGTTTTCCCGTCGGGAAAAATTGGAGTCAATTTTTAACGCATTAAAGTTAATTTCCTTGTTTGTTCATCAGATCAAAGAGTATGTTTAGCTGGGGCAATTGACGGATGCATGCGTTTGCATTTTTCACAATCAGTTGCGATAAAGTAATATAATGTGGTTGCATAATGATAATCTCTTGTCAGCCTCTTCCGTGATTTTATCGCGAATTAGCTTTCAGACGACCTTGAGTTTCGGTTCGTTATCTAAAAATTAATGACCCCACATCATAAGCTTTTTGCTTTTCGATAAGCATCACGAGAGCTATTGTATTTTAGGTGTATACTATTATGGCCATCGTTTGTCTTCGTCATTAGTTTTGTCGGATTATGCACTCATACTTTCTTTTCACACCCAAATTCTTTGTTTCAATTAAGTACCTAACTCGTTTTTGATTCTGTCATCAATTCGTTCTCAATTTTCATTGAATTTGAATGAGTTGTGTAAATTCGGGTGGTCTAATGATAAAAATTCCGATTAATCTAAAAAATATCGGCTGATCCTCCTTGCTCAAACGCATATTTAGAGTTCGTAATTTCTCTCACTTTCCCAGTGCCCGTGCTTTCTATTTGTTTACTTATGCGGCCGACGCGAATTTTGTCACACATACACCTTAAACAATTGGTTATCCGTCCTTGAATAAATTACGCAATGCAATCGCATTATTGAGTCGAATCGGCATTCTTCTTTTATACACGACAATCGTATGTTGATCATTTGATTTGAGCTAGGAAGTCCAAACAAGGAAGCTCGTACTCAATATCTAGACATTGTTCACAAATTGGGAAATCAATGTCCAGAAAAATTAAAGGACGAGTCCCGAAATTAGAATAGGTACCGTAAATGATCTTATAGACGCCGAGTTCCTTATAGCAGACGGTTTCCAATAAACGCCGGTTTAGAACAAAATTTAAGCGAATAAACGCCGGTCTCCAATAAACGCCGGGCCTCAAAAACCGCCGCTCTCCAATAAACTTGATTGTAGTTTTTTTATTGTTTATACCATACCAGAATATCAAATGGCGTTAGAGGGTCGCTAAACGACGAAGAACAAATGTTATTTCATCCAGAGCGCAGGATTTACTAAGACTCACCCGGTTCGCAATCTTCGCCATAAGCAAATAAACACCGGTCTCTCATAAACGCCGGTCTGTCCAGTCAATTCGGCAAATAAACGCCCGGGCTACTATTAGGTAATTTACGGCACTTAACATTAGGGTCTCAATTATTTTGTTGAGATGGGTTTTCTAATATGGAGATGAAATTAAATAATTTATTAGGACTATGATACATGGGTCACTAAAGTTGAGGACAGGTCAAACTAAATAGTTCATTCACAAAATACTCTGCGTAACGATGTTTTTTTTTCTCTGTTGCTTAGAGTTATTGTGAAGAACTTGATGAAACATTTCTGTAATGATGGATTACAGTAAAAAGTTAAATAACTGTGGTGCCTTTATCAAACAGTAAATCAATGAATTTCTTAAAATTCAACTATGTAGCTGGAAAATATTTTATTTTACTGAAAGTTTATTGATTTATTTTGTGGATAGATTTTACAAAAGAAGTGCTATTCTGTCAATGTATCGATATCGTTTGCCCATCTATAATTTTGCTACAAAGCTACAGTTTTGATGCGCAGAAAATTACACGTAGTTTCGATTTCAAGAAAGGTAAGAAAAAATTAAAGATTCAGAAAGAAGTTACAAGGTGTCCCAGTTTTAACATTGAAAATTTGGACACAATATTCTCCTCGCTGTTCTGATTCGAAATCACTATGCATATATGTGCCTCTTACTCCGCTTCCTAACAAAGATACATATGGTATCAAAGCAAGAGAAAAAAAAAATGTTTCTTATCTTTCAGGAAAAAGCTGCAAATCAAATGAACTTTTTTATACATACCTTCCCAATGATGGACTATTTTTTGAAATTATTTTCATTTAATTATTATCATTTAGGATTTGTAAAAGCGACTCCATCCAAAATTGAATTAAGATTCCGAAAAAAAAACAAAAAATAAGTGGAAAAAAGCAGTGGCGTACTTTTTTTTCTATTATCTCCATTTCCCGCCACTGGTGTGTCGCTCTTAAATGAAAATAATTACAAAAAATAGTCCATCATAGGAAAGGTATGTATGTATTCAAGTTTCAACTTTTCCCTGAAAGATATGATGAAAAAATGATTTTTCTTCGCTAACTTTGACACCCTGTATCTTTGTTAGGAAGCGAGTAAGAGGCATATATGTAAGTTATTTCGAATCAGAACAGCGAGGACAATATTGTGTCAAAATTTTAAATGTTTTAAAACTGGGACACCCTGTACAATCAATTTTAAATATTGTTATACATGTCTAAATTAGAATAGTTCCCTACTTTGAATTAAATGCATGTGAAATTGCTTGACAATTCGTTAGTAATTTAATCTTTTCTAAAAAATGCACATTTTAATTAGTTTCGTAGATGAAAGATTGGAAGTTACGCCACTGTTTACCGGAAACTCGAGTCCGCCATGTTGTGCACCAGTATCACAGACTTAATTATATATATGCTAAATGTCAAAATGTCCATGAAATTCAAGGTGGATGGACTTAGTACTTACCCATACTAAGTCCATCCACCTTGCATGAAATTGTCAACCATTTTGTGTGAAGCTAGCGATTAGCCAATGTACGTCTAATAAGGTTCACCATTTGCGAGAGTTGTTTGGAACCGCTCGTGTGCACAGAAATGAGGAACGCACCACATTTGACAGTTCAATGGAGTAGTGAAACGCCTGCATCAGTTGACAAATAACCTAATTTCTATCCTAACTAGGTTGTATTTGGTAGCTATTCCAGTGTTAAATCTACACAAAACCGTCGATTCAATCCTCCTAATTTATTTGAAGCGTTCAAAGTTGGTGCCAGTACAATATTTTCCATTTTTAAGTGATCTCATCTTGGACATAAGTCGTAATATTCTGTGTGCTTAGATGGCAATATTCTGAGTGCTCTTTGGGAAAAATCTGGAGATATGGGACGAAAAGATGGTGGCCCTGTGCCCAATCGTTGGATGAACTGTCCAAGGAAAGGAGCAGAACTAATTGTTAGCAAGTTCATGGCTATGAAGACTCCACTCAGTTCAGCTTTTGATGGCGTTGTCCCTCAGTCACACAGGTTCCATCCAAAGATGCTCTTTGATTTGTGTAAATCCAAGAAGGTTTGTTGAGAGTTAACTCTTTGCATTTCAAGTAATGAACTCGCTTAGTGATAATTTGCACACGGTTGGACTTCGTAAAAAGAATTTGCAGTATCCGCACCTTTGCAGCACTACACAGATAGCATTAAGGTTCACCTTCTCACTTTTTGAGGTATACGAAGTAAATATAGGTCAACCTAATATCGTAGAATGGACATACTTACCAAACTCTGAAAAATTGAGAAAAATATAATTTGTTTAATTTTCGAATAAATAATAGTGTATTGTCCGATCTCAGCCTAATTCTAGAGCGAAATGAGACTAAAGTAGGGATCATTCTGCAATAAATTCAACATATCTGGAAAGAGAGATTGTTCCTCATATCTGAACAAAAATTAGACGAGAAAACGTGAATTTGGATATAAAGAATATCTGTGAAAAAAAGGATAGGCGAATAGCAGCCAAAATATCAAATATAGAAGAAAAATGTGGGTAATGACGGGCTGCATCATCTAAAAATATTTTCCCGTATACAGTGTGAGCTATGAAAGTGGTAGAACAATTAACTGTTTTTTACTGGAATTGCATTCTTTTTATTGTGGAGTATGGTAAAGCATTGAAGAATATTCAATTTTTAAAGAAATTATATTTTGTTCTGCCACTTTCATGGTTTGCCCTGTATACGGAAAAATATTTTTAGATGATGCACCTCGTCATTGGCCACATTTCTCTTCTTCAAACATTTTTTCTAGGTACATTTGTTACCTTGACTGCTATTCGTCTGTCTATTTTTTAGAGACACTCTGTAGACACATCGCAAGTTATTCCTTGTATAAGAAAAATATCTCATATTTGAAAACTCAGACTATTTGTAAGACAATCGTGATGAATTCTCAAAGAGCTAATTATAATACATCAGCTGGCATACATCTTATAGTTGCATATTTCTGATGAATGAAATGTTTTAAATAAGTCCAATTCTTCTTTTTTAACAATTCTAATAATTGAATTAGGTATGGTTAATTTGGGTAGGTACACCATTGTTTTTTACTATATTCACTTCAATAATGTTTTCATAAATAAAATCCCTTGTCAGTTAGTTAAATTTTATTCCATTATTCTTATTTTTTTAATTATTTTAGAAAAAGTATGCCTTGAGTACACTACTACTGAATTTTTACTACGGTATTAGGATCTGTTTTGTTAAAAAAAATTGCTAACCAAACTTAATCTAAAATGTTTCGTCCTATTCCGATTTTGTTTAGTATTTACGTGCTGTAACATACCAGAATATTCGGCAAAAAAGTTCTTTGTACTTTTCTTAAGCCTACTAATAGAATAATTGATATATAAATAAGTCTTATCTACATAATATTGCTCTAAATTACTTTCCAGAAATTTGGTATTTTTTTTCTGTACAAATTAATTTTTATTCCAATAGAAATATCAACCCAAACTAATTTTTTCAACAGATTACTTTTGGTCTATGGATCGATCTAACAAACACGAAGAGATACTACGATAAGAGGGAAGTGGAAGAAGAAGGTTGTAAATATTTGAAACTCCAGTGTACAGGGCATGGCGAAACACCATCTTTAGAGCAGACGAAAACGTTCATAAGCATCGTACATAATTTTATAGCTATGAACCCGTTGAAGTGCATTGCTGTGCATTGCACACACGGTTTCAACCGGACTGGATTCCTTATCGTATCTTACTTAGTTGAACGAATGGACTGTAGTATTCAAATAGCTTTAGAGATGTTCGCGAAGGCCAGACCTCCGGGAATCTACAAAGCGGATTACCTCCAAGAGTTGTATAGTAGATATGATGACGTAGATGATACACCACCGCCACCTGAACTGCCAGATTGGTGTTTCGGTGAGTAAGACATATAAATTTTACGAATAGTTTTCACTTGTTTTATGATTTTCAGACGATAATGTTCCTAGTAGCAATGGGGTAAATGATTATGACAGTGAAGAGAAGAAGGTTGAAGTACCGGAAACTAGCAGTGGTCCTTCGTAAGTGCTTTCTCACAAATATTTGGAATCACATCGTCAAATCGATCGTTTTCAGAAATAACCAGAAACAATTCAGGAAGGGGCGCAACAACACCAATCCCGTCTTCATGGCAGGTGTTTCGGGTGTATATGTGTACAATGAACAACCTAAAGCCTTCCAACTACAAAAGAAAGTACAAGCAATGTGCGGTTGGAAGACTAAGGGCTTCCCCGGTTGCCAGCCTATTTCCATGGATGTTAACAATATCAAATTGCTGCACCAAAAACCGTATCGAGTGTCATGGAAAGCTGACGGTACTAGATATATGATGTTGATCGATGGGGAGAATGAGGTGTACTTCTTTGACCGAGACCACAACATTTTCCATGTGGAAGGGTTGAGGTTCCCACACAAAAAAGACTTAAGGAAGCACTTGAAAGACACGTTGTTAGATGGAGTAAGTTAATTCCATTTCCCATATATTTTTAAATGGAGGAATATTAGTTACTTAGATGTTTGCAATAACTTGTGTTGGTTCGCAGGAAATGGTGATAGATAAAGTAAATGGGGAGAGTATACCGAGGTACCTTGCGTATGATATAATAAAATTTGAAGGACAAGACGTAGGTGAAATGGCATTTTTCCCGACGAGACTGGACTGCCTGCAAAAGGAGATTATTGAACCTAGACAACAAGCAATGAAGCATGGCCTTATCAACAGAGCAACTGAACCATTCAGTGTGAGAAGGAAAGATTTTTGGCACGTTACTCAAGCAGCTAGTCTTTTGGGGGAGAAGTTTGCAAAGAACCTATGCCACGAACCAGACGGTTTGATTTTCCAACCAGCTAAGGAACCGTACGTGGCTGGCCGTTGTGATGAGGTTTTGAAGTGGAAACCTCTTGACATGAATTCGGTAGATTTTAGACTGAAAATTGTTAGGGATGAAAGACCTGGGTAAATTTATTTGAATTGTGCTTCAATCTTGCACTCTTTGTGCAAGATAAATGTATGTACCTAGTTCATTTTTAGTTGTATATCATTCTCTGAGAGATCGTTGTTTAACAGAATTATTGCCAACAAGATATGTCAGCTCTACGTTGGCCAAATGGACACTCCTTTCACGCAAATGAAATACAATAAAGCATTCGCTGATCTGGACAACAAAATAGTGGAATGTAAATTTGAAAACAATCAGTGGAAGTTCATGCGAGAGAGGACAGATAAATCGTTCCCAAACAGTCTTACCACAGCTAAAGCTGTTTGTGAAAGCATAATCAATCCGGTATCCAAAGAAAAACTACTGGATTTTATTGAACACTATCGATTCGATGACGACTGCGAAATGATGCCACCACCCTCAAAGCGCGTGCGCCGATGATTCTTAAAACTGTCGACCCAAGCAATTTATACCTAATTTATTATATTATGCATGGTCTATAACTTCATTTTCCACCAATACTCAATAAATAATTTTTATTGTGATGAATTTTGAACATCGTTCCTTTACCCTTCCATGAATTGAGTTTCAATTATGAATACGTTAAAAAAACTTGGAGAAAAATTCCAAATCTTGATTTTCACAGGTAGTCTTAAATCCAACAATCAGCAATAACTAGTGGTTATAGCATCGCTAAACATCTCTCATTGTGTTCTTAAAATTATATAATGATTGCAAAGGGTAAACAAACAAAACATTTCAATTTGAACAAATTCATTGCATCAACTGGTCAGTCTCATTTCACAATAGTCCTAAAACTACGAAGGCAGAAACCTATAAAATGTCAGCACATACTGCAACATGATACAACTCATAAAAACGAGAAAATTGCGAATGTCAAGAAAATGCAATGATATTAACTTGTACCGCAGTTTTGACTAGCTCAACATTTATCTCTATATGATCAGGTTTACTTAGATTTTTTGGAATGATAATATTTCATATGTGGAAATTTTATGAACTTGTATGCTGCGTTTTACCAGGACAAATATACCCTCGGATTAAAACATGCAGTTTCAAGACTATCCGACATTGGAGTTATCAAAAAATTACAATAAAAAAAGCATATGCACTTATAATCAGAAAATGTGTAAACTTATGATTTATGAATCGATATATCGCGAACGGCGTTCATTTTACATAAGCAAATTTAAGGCATATCAATTTACACATGGATCACAAACACCACTTAATAATTGTTAACATATTTACATCATTTTAAAATATTCATTCCTTCTTTATTTGTTTCTGTTCCTTCTCTTTCTTCCGTCGTTCGCGCAATTGAGCCGTCTTTAAGTTTTTCATGAGTACAGTCGATTGGTATAACCAGCTTCCCTAAAAATGTAAAATCGCTAATAAAGTTCCCGGAATAAAAATGTATTCAATATACACTATAATGATAATGCCGTTATATTTTTTTTCATTCAATATTAAACAGGTTCCCTTACCACCATGAGCATGCAGTTCAATAAAATGGGCACTGAGAATACCACTGATATAAATAAACCGTTGCTGTCGAAATACTGTTGTCTTGAGAACACATTCCAATTTGTCGATGCAATTTCATTGATGCTTTCTGAGAAGTATACCAGTAACACTGGAAAAATTCATATAATTACAATTAGGACATCAATCAACCAATATTCCAGGTATTTTGAAAAATCAAAACTAAAAATACAGGGTGCAAATACACTAAAAAAATTTAACCACACATAGAACTCGCCAAAACAAATAACTTTTCCTCTAGCATTTTCTTATACTCTGATGAATTTTTTCTGGTGCATTTCAGATACACTCTGTATAATTAATTGTGTATGTTTCTATTGATTAATTGAAAAGTAGGTGGTGTATTTCTAAAGTTACAACAGAAGTTTGTATAATATAACACGACAATCAATAGGTTGAGAATTTAAATCAACTTTATAATTTATATCCCATGTAATGTACACTTACACAGAACGAAGAAAAGGAGAGCTTGAAAATTTCCGTAATTCCTAGTTAACAAAGCCATTAGTGTGATGGTGATGTGAAAAGTGAATAAACCTATGAGCCACGGATCCTTCCAGTCAATCTGAAAAATAAATACGTAATAGTTTTTCAATTTGTTTTTTTCATTAATCCTGTTGGTACAATAAACTTGTACTTGGACAATGTAGTGATTATCATGGGGCCATATCTCTTTTTCCTATTATGTATTCGCAATTCATTTAAGTCCTGTTCTTTTATATTCGCATCCCATGAGATGCGAGATGGCCTTAGCAACGCAAAAAAGTATGTAAATGGCAGCTTACTATACATTATGTACAGTGTGTTCCCAGATTGAGTATACAAGAGAAAAAACTTTTCTATTTTTGATTTAAGGAAAAAGTTATTCTTCATAAAAAATTTTGGTTGTAAAAAAATAACATTGCAATGAAAACAATTGACATTCAATGTACGAGGTGCTCAGAAATAAAGAAAACATGAACTCGATTAAAGAGAAATTGTGCATTAGTTTTCATTTTAGAAGAAAATTTTATAAGAAAAAGTTGTTTGCTTTTGAAGAATAAGTCTCAATATTAAATTTGAAATGCAATTGAATGAAAATAAGAAGACATGTTTTCCAACTTTGCTTTTTATTCTAGAGTTATAAAAAAATTCTAAAGGAACATCAGAGTTATACAGATCGTACAGAAAAATAGAAACAAGAAGACTACCCTTATTTCAAATACAAATACAGAAGCAATCATTTCCCCATTACCCATTAAGATTCATTCATGCGACATCCTATATCATTTTTGGTATATTCAGAGGATACTGCTAATTGATAGTTACAATTTTGATAAACAAACAATGTTTCTATTTTCTATAGTAATGGCGCTATATACCTGTAGTTTTTTTAAATACACTCTGTATATGTACAGGGTGTGTCAGAAGGAACGGACCAAACTCCAGGAATGTATTGTAATAATACAGATGAAAATCATTTAAAAAACTCAAATATTGTTATCCAATTTTCATTTGTTTTCAAGTTATAGCATAATCAGAAAACAAATCTGAATACATTAATGTTTTGTTATTCATATGGCGGTTTTATAATAAATGTTCAGAAATACCACCATTCATTCCTAAACATTTTCTGCTTCATATGAAGGGCGCCAGTTGCTCTTGTGATTGTGTCTTTGATTGAAATCGGCTGCAGTATTTCTAATACGTTCAATTAGTGTGCACGAAGACATGAGACATGGGTAATCAGGATCAACAGACCACCTTTATAGATAAAACAAAAAAATATTTAGAGGTAAAAGATGAATTTTTTAACATCCGTTATAAAAACAGTTTGAATAACAAAACGTTAAGAGCCATCGTCATCATGTGACATACGTATTTCTTAATTATTAGTTTTTTTTTTAAGTAACTTCAAGATTACATTTGATCTTTTCTATTCAATTAGATCAGGCTAGAAAGGAGTGAGACATAAGGTGACGTGTAAAATAGTAATATACAGGTTGTCTCAAAAAGTACTGGCACTATCTCAAGGATGAATTCCAAGGGAACGTTTTGGCTTCATGTTATAATTTCTTAGACCCCAATGTATTTACTTACTACATATCACCAGTCTTTACAATAAGGATTCATTGCTTTCATTAGGTTGAAGTTATACCATGAGATCATTAAGGATTGTCGCCAAGTTTAATTTCCCGCTCAGACTTCAGTTGGTACACCTGACCGAAAAAATAAAATCACTAATAACTGAAGTTGTCAAAGAGCTGCCAGTGGCGCACAAATAAATTTATGTGGAGCTCTACATTTATGAAAATGTATAAATTAATTTATGCGCCACTGGCCGCTCTTTCACAACTTTAAGTTACTAGTGATTTAATTTTTCGGTCAGGCGTACCAACTGAAGTCTAAGCGGGAAATTCAACTTGGCGACAATCATTAATGATCTCACGGTATTTAATCAAATTTGGTGAACTTATATTTTTGCTACATAAATATTTAACTCGTTAATCGTTACAGTTAGGACATACATATATCTTTATATGAATTTTTCGACTTCAAATAAGTTCCAGAATTCATATGTGAAATATTGCCAGTACATTTTGTGACACCCTGTATATGTGTAATATTTAGAATACATTTTACGTCATTAGTTTTGATGTTTGATTTTTCTTGTGGCATTTGTTTAATCAATTTAAATGCAGATTCCTTTACACATCTGTAATATTGATTTATTCCTATATTTTAATATGTTGTTCTTCAAAAATAATAAAATACCAAAGAAGGAATGCTACTCCTATTACCATACAGAAGCAATTTTTTTTAGTTTTTGCTTTGAAGTATATTGTACAATTTTGAATAATATGCTTTCTTAGATATAGGCCACTGCAAATTGCTCTTAATGTATAAAATTTTGTTTCTCAATTATGCTATAACTTGAAAACAAATAACAATCAGACAACATTTGAGTTTTCATCTGCAAAATACAGTCCTAAAGTTTGATCAATTTCTCCCGATTCACCCTGTATATCCCATTAACTGATTCTTATAGGTATGATTTACTTGCTAATCAAAATAGGTGAAAGTCGTCGGTTTTAACCAGAGACTCGAACCGGAACCGAACTCCAAACCGCCAGATATGCATTTTTGGAATCAGTAAGCCACCAAAGCATCAATATGCAAAACATTTTGATCTGCGATGATTTTTAATGAGTGTTACATACTTCATGACTACAATATACTCTTTAAAAATTTCGTTTTAAAGAGTATAACAAGAGTAAGAAGGAAATTTGATACCTGCTTAAATAATACTAAAATTTATATTGGTGGGTTTGTTGATCGACAAAATTTTAAATTTGAACATTAATTCAAATTGTTTCTTCTGATACTACTGATATCAAATTTTAATTGGAACTGAATCGGTACTGAACTGAAACCGAACTGGAATTTTTAGACGAACCGAAACAGAAATTGGAACAGAAAACATTTTGTTGGAACGTAACCGCAAACCGGAACGAAATGAATTTCGGTTCGAATCTCCGGTTTTAACAAATGATTTAAAGAAACTAAACGATTAGTTATATATAATTAGTTTTGAGACAATGATACTCTTCAAAGCAAAGTTTTAAGAGTATATTGTGTTTCTTTTTGTTTTACATTGCTAATATTCAGTATATGTAGACAGGACAATTAATTTAATTTTCATAAAAATAAGGATTAGATATTTCATTTAGTCAATATAATATTTGTAGGTATATTTTATTTGTAAAAAAGGTGTACCTATTAGGGAGATATACGAAGGCTATTTCGACTGACTATAAATAAATCTGCCGTAAAGCCATCAATTTGTTCTGATATTATAAGTAACCTTGATGCACTGCTATTATCAAGGTCAATAACGTTAATTTCATACAATGAATCTCTTGCTGTTTAGATAATTCATGATGAGTACGATTTAAGAAATATGTAGCTTCGTATATGAAATGATAGAAATAAATACAAGGGATTACAAGCACAGATCTCGTTCTATGTTCACAAGAGGACAGAAAACAATTAGATATCAAAATTCAAACAATTTACCACAAAATGCGAAAACAAAAATATATGTACCAGATGTCAGGCATCTTGATAAAAGTTTCATAACAATTTGGTAAACAACAATTAAACTAAAAATTAAATTCTTTCTTTTTCTGTAACCGGTTTCATTTTATCAAGATGACACGTTCATTTGTGGAGTGTATCCGAATTAACATTCATGGGTATAAACAATAACATACGAGAAAAACAAAACTCACACTCCAAAGAAACGTCAGAAATCCATTGATCTGGTTGATTTCTATAAAATCCTGTTCAGCCATGGCTCTCTGAACACATCAACAATTATTTAGCGTTAAAGAGGAGCACGAATAAAAACATAACAATTAATAAGACGCCGTGTTTGTAGACACGTCCGTTTGATGTTGTCACTGAACAATTTTCATTTTCCAACCTAACTTTCCAATCTGGCGGTTGGCAGCTGAAGTTCAAGGTTTTCGTCATAATATGACACAGAATGTTATTTTACCGTCCTCTTTCTCCTTCAGCGGTGTACCATAATTGTCAATAGGGGGCGCAACGTGAGCTCCATATAATTCCATCACAAATTCCCGATTAAACATTATTTAAATTATTAGCTTGGGGTAGTTTTGGACCATAAAAAAATAAACCATTCAAGAAGCACACGGAATTAGTATCTGCTCAAATGTTCTTTGCTGTAAAGACTGCTAAATAAAGATTGATGAATAGAGTAGTTAAAATTATTACCTGTTATACCGATAGTGGATTTGAATTAAAAATTCCAATATTTATTCTTTTCCAGGAAGTAGTTTCATTTCGTGCCCCATTTAATTGCATTGTATACCAATTCAACGCTTTCCAATCCGACTACAATACGGAATGTTTAATTTTCGTTGGCTGTTCCGAGAAGAAATGCCTATTGTCGAAAAGTGAACTTTGCCTCCAGAGAGAGAGTCATTGTTGGAAACCAACATCTCAACGGTTAATTGCAGTTTGAACGATGGCCTGTACATAATTAGGCGTCTTTAACGATCATGTTTTCATGCAGACGATGATAATCATTTTGCGAAAGTTAATCAATAACTGGTCGTGGAAAAACGGACGTTTCGAACGCTAGATCATTCCGCCAGTCAGCGAACGCTCGTTATCTGCATTATGCTTACATGCAAACGGTTGTTATGTAAGATTACTCCTCAACTACCAGACCCACAATCGAGGTTTTATCGCGTTTAGAAGATATACACTACTTGAACTGAATTTGTCGTTTAGGGGAACTGCAAAACATGTCTACTATAGTTATATGAGGATTTATTGAAAATTATTTCTTGTCATTAAATCCCCTCAAGTGATTGTAATTCCATTGAACACCAGGCCTAAATTGATTAATTTTATGCAATAGTTATAACTTAATGTTGGTGTGGTATCCAATTTGAACGGTGATAGCGTTTATGACGAATAATTTTCAAGCGCTCGTAATGCTTTAAAAAATGGGCGGAACAATGAAGGGAACAAAAGAATCCCCAAGACAATAAACGTTTCCTGTTGCTGATTAACAATCAAGCGGTACGTGTCTTTTTTGTAAACCCAAACCGTGCCATTGGAGGTCAAAGTGTTATTATCGAGAGTTTCTCGATAATACCTTGGTATTACTCATAATCTTAAACTCCTGCTGATAAGGGCTATAGGATACACTCGTTGATAAAAAAGTGTCACTTACGTCCAGTGGCGTAACGAAAGGATAAAGACTCGCTATTAGTGAGCGACGAGAATGACAAATTTTACGCTTTCCAATGCTCCTTGCAGCGTAGCATTCAATGAAATGGTGGACTCCAAGATTTTTGCCGAGTTGAGCGAAAAAAAATCATGTGTGTTTTCGAGAAATCAATCGATTAGCAAAACAGCAAAGAAAGCATTTATCGAAACGATTAGCTGCTCCCAGCCGCCACCTCTGGATTAGGCACTCGAATTTATTGAAGAGTTTGAAATCTGAACTTTGAAACGAACAAAGTATGATTAAGATAATATGTAGTAGAAAAGTCTATAAGGATTTGAATATCGATGCAGCCAGTTCATTTGTTGTGGTGCATCTTGCTGGACACGTTCGAAGGAAGAGATACTCAAGAAGGTCAGTTTTTGTACTTCGTCATATATGAATCAATTATACTGTCCCCGATAGCATATCAACCCTTTCCTATGTTTCCCAATAATTATAATTAATTGAATTTCGAGTTTTTTTTTAATGTTTCTACTCTGGTCTCGAATTTCCAAAATGAACCTGATTCCGTGAATTTAGGGCACTGATAGTTGCGAGATCAATTGGTTATCTTTTATTTTAAACCATCAACTACGTCAATGGAGATTACCAGTTGAGTTATTTTGGAAAAAAGTAAATCCAGGCCAGCAGTTGTAATAGCTGTTAGACTCAATAGTCAGTTGATCATTTTCAAGTTGATTTCAATAATATTGTCGCTTCGCAGATGGCCGAATTCACTCTGGATACCAACAAGGACCTAAGTCCCGAGACTAAGGAAATTGCTGAAAAGGAACTCAGGGAAACTCCTGCGGTCGTTTCAGCTGCAATCGTCGAACTGAGAGACTTGCTGAAGAACGATCCAACCCTCCATTATAGAGATGACGACGATTTCCTGACCATCTTCCTCAGGCCATGCAAGTGGTATGCCAAAAGTGCTTATGAGTTGGTGAGTTTTTCCAAAGGCCATAGATAAATCTCTTCAGACAATGGTCTCAGAGCGTTATTGGCATATTACATTCTCAGATTGGGTAATTTTCCAGCAAATTATGATCTAATGAGATTACATTCAGTTAGAAATACGAGGACTTCAAAAACCTTGAATTACGAATTTTTGCTGCTACGTATTATTTTGAGGTACGACCTTTGAAGTAAATTTACTTCATCATGCAAGGAAAGAATTCTAACCCATAAAACTATTCGTGCTTATTTGGAAGGTTGGACAAGATAATTTGGAAGTAATTTTGTTACAAAGCACTTAACATGAAATTTTCCCAACGATCATGCGTTATGTAATAAAAAACCTAAGATAATGTCAAATTGTAGCTATCTACATAGAATCAATGCCATTGCGTTGAGTTCGTGATAAAGGTAACATAGACGATACTTGAAAATTTGGAACGATTAGATTAAACGTTCAACAATATTTATCGACTTCTTCCAATGACTATAAATAGATTTTTTTTTCGGAAAATCATATCTTAGATAGGATTCTCGAGTTCAATTTTAATATTTTTTAGTTGTCATCAATTACCTATATTCAATTACGGGATTATTTTTTAGTATGACCAGATAGACATGATAATTATCACAATTCAATTGAATAAAATGGAATTTCTTCGGAATTAGTAACTCAGTTCTACATACTCTTCCTTCTTTACTAGATGCAAAGAATAGCGGACTTCAAAATCAAGTACAGCAACCTTTTGGACAACCTCCTTCCTTCCGACGAGAAAGAGGCATTCGTCAACCACAACGTTGTGAACGTTTTGAAGAATCGCGATGGTAAAGGTCGCAGGGTCCTTCTGGTCAACTGTGGTGAAAGCTGGAATCCTTCCAAGGTCTCTTCTGACCAGCTCTTCAGGATATTCTACCTCATCCACGAGGCTGCCATTTTGGAACCAGAAACTCAAATTAGAGGAGTCGTGGTCATCATGGATTTCAGTGGTATGGGGATGAAGCAAGTTGGAGCTTTGGGACCTTCCTTTGGAATGAAACTCTTAGGCTTTATTCAAGACGCCATGCCCTTGAGACTCAAGGAAGTCCATATGGTCTTCCAACCTTTTGTGTTCAATATCGTTTGGAAAATCTTTAAGCCCCTCATCAGGGAGAAGCTTTCCAAAAGAGTAAGTTCCGGAACCTTTTAAATGGCCAAATATTCCGTATATTCCTTATTTATTTCGCCTACATCAGTAAGTAAAAGCTCACTGAGCTATCGTTCACCAAATTTGCTCGAGTATAGTAGATAATTATTATGTAATCAGTGATTGCTAATTGTATAGACCAAAGATTCATTATTAACGTCATTGAAAATAAGAAATGAATGGAAATTGGGTAGAAATGTCTTATTTCAGATTCACTTCCACGGAAGCAAAATGGCCGACTTGCACAAGTTCATGTCCAAGAGCTCTCTACCAAAAGATTACGAAGGTGACCTCCCCAAGATCGATTACACTGGAGCCAATTGGTATCCAACAATTGAAAATTATGTGGATCATATTAAACTGCTCAACACCTATGGCCGCGTGAAGAAGTAAACAAGATGTATTCGTAACTTGAAGCACTATCATCAGACCCGGGTTAAAATCAATACTAAATTAAGTTACCAAAGCAATCGATTCTATTTCTTGTAATATGCATTTCGATTTGATATTTTTCAATAAATATGAAATGCATTACTCAGTAACTACGTAACATCAAGTACATCAGTAGCTAATTCCAACGTGTACTTATTTATTGTTGAGTACTACAACACTAGATGATATTTTAAGTCAATTTATGTAAATCGAAAACGGTATTTTATGATATTCGTTTGTATAAAAGTATTTTCAGTAATAAATTTTTGACTATTAAATTTAGTATTACTACCTAGTCGCAAAAATTATTTTGAGGGTTACACAATTATGATAAATTTTCACGTAATAAAGTTTTGAATAGATGATGCATTCATTAAAGTCTATTATGTAGTACTTTTTATCGGGAATATGTAATAACTGTATAAATCTATCTATCTAGTAATTGTGAACATGTTGCAGTGATATTACAAAAGCAGAAATCATTCTATTCAGTGTATGGTTTTTTTTGAAGAATGTGTTGAATTGAAACAAAATCGGAATAATCAACATTCATATGAATGTCACCCATGTATGTCCGTATAAGTATATAAAGGGTGTCCCAGAACTGCCGGAACAAACTTATCAACGGTATTGCAGACACGCAGATACCGTGAATTTATAGTGGAACAAAAATTAGCAAGGGACTGCTCGTACACATAGCCATGCAATTAGTAATGCTATATCAAGAAATATTATTATTTGGTCATAGCGAGCAGAGAAGTACGAAACGATACAGTGGAAATTTCTCGCAACAATAATTTTACTGATAATTTTTTTTAAACTATATACTTTTAGAGTCATATAGGTGAACACTAATAAAGATTAAGTTAAGTGTTGTTTTATTACTCGTCTACAATGTTGAGAAGGTCGGTTCAATGGCAGTCACAACTTATTTTTATTTCGTTGAATAAAAAAATCATACGATTGCATTTAGCTTTTGCTAATCATTTTAGCCGATTTTGAAATAGAATTGAAAAGTTTACATATCAAATTAACTCTACGCAAAACGAATGAATTTTTAATAAATACTTGTGAATCTGCAAATGTCTTCAAAAAACGTATGTGCAGTGAAATCTTCCCTGAATTGGCAGCTTTCCGAGCTGTGGTCGTATTTCATTTCATTAGAATTCTGATTTCGCGTTCGCTTTCACCTTCAAACGCGGTGGGTGGACAGTGTTTCGTGCTATTCATTGGTCAAACTCAGTTCCCCCACTGCTTTGGAAGGTAAAAGCGAACGCGATTGCAGAATTCTAAAGAAACAGAATACGACCACTGGTATGCTCTTTAACCTCTTCTTTTCTTTAGAAACAAAATTTCTCAATTACAGTCGAACCTCTATAAAACAAAGCACCATAAATTCACAAATTACATAGGTATTTCGTTATATGGAGAGATCGTTAAAGAGAAATTAAATAAATTATGTCGGATTCTTCAAAATTGTTCGTTTTATCACTAAGGCCCAGTTGTACATAGCAAATTCGTCTGCGAGCCGCCTCACATCCGCATCGCGGTTGGTTTCGTTCATAACAATATGATTTTCCAAATCGCCTACCGGCACAACAATGAAAATTAGTAGTATATTATACATATCACCGATTATTTTAAATTATAGTACAGACTGCTTACAGAAAGGTGTCAAAAATTTATATTATACCATCTATCTACATATCTAGAAAAATTGAAGAATTTTGGGAAACCGAATTATATTCACGAAAATTTTTCTATGTCGATATCAAATAAATTAATGATATTTGAATCCTAAATATACTTACGTTATAGCTTCAACAAGATTCAGGAAATTATGTAAACTTGCTATTCTCATCGGCCAAATCAACGCTCCATATCATGTCACTTGTTATTATTTTTTCGTTTTCATAAATAACTTAGAAAGTATAGTGTTTGTTGATCAAAAATGCTGAATTAATGAAATATGTACAGCCACAGCCACAGGTACTGTGGTACAGCGCAGGTAGGAGAGGGGATCGGGTTCGGGCGAGTCCACCGCGCAGCTTTTCCTCAGTGGCAAGTGTTGGCTGTAAGGCTGTACATATACAGGGTGACTCTGAAATAGACGTAATCGTTCTACCAGATTATAGTAGAGAGACCAATGAACACAATTTTTTAATAATGTAATGTCCTCAGATCAACCATAAACGAGAAAAAAAATATTGCCCGAAAAGTGGACATTTTGAGATTTTCTGATTTAATTGTTGACATGGGTCCCGCAATAGTAGGAGACTACTATGCAGGGCACTGTAGATATTTACAGTGTGCAGGGTATGAAGTTTGATGAACATTTGGGACGTTTTTACTGCGTTTTTACTAGCGTCATTGTCGTGTTCCAGATGTTCTCAATATTTTTCATGATGTATGCAAGATTTTAGGTGCGAGTAAAATTTTTAATTTTTTTCTCGTGAATTTGGGTTTTACGGGCCTCATATTATACCCTGGTAAAAGGATTACGTGTATTTCAGAATCACCCTGTATTGCATTTGGAAATATATCATCTTACCTATTAAATATGTACCTAATTTTCTAAACAAATAATGTTTTTCATCATAATGTCCACTTTTTGAACCTTGCGCGACAGTAGCTTATTGCTCGCACGAACAAAAAGATCCACAGACCAAACTGTTGAGTTTATAACCACAACCGTTTGGACACGAAGCCTTTAGGCTCTATACTCCAAGAAGAGGCTATGACCTAATTGGCAACCAGCCTCTTTTAAGCAAAAACTGGCGTACCAAGTCCAATCTCCTAAGAAAATAACACCTTGATGCTCAGAACCAACTCCAAGAACCTTCCTGTAATGAGCCAGCAGCCGTGTATTAAATTCTAATTAATGCATCCTCCGCCGACCGCAAATCGCCAATGGCCATTATACTCGATTCAGTCTAACATTGTTACTGTTACTCGGATGTTGGGTCATGAAAAGACGTGCGAAGTGAATATCAATATCCATAGGAGTATTCTCATATTCTAATGGACCAAGTGGGTTAGAATTTGAACGATTGACGGACTTAGTGAAACTTAACCGACTAAAAAGAATTGAAACTAACTGTGAATCACTGACACTAATAGAAAGAATTGAAATCGTACAAAAATGTCTCTTGAGTACGATGAAGAGGAAATGCCTTTCATCAAAGTCAACGAGTCAATTTTGAAATTGGACCTGGATGATTTAGATGAGGGTGCTAAGAAAAAGGCATTGGTTGAACTGAGAGAAAGCCCGGAAATTGTGCGAGAAAGCATCTCAAGATTGAAGGAACTTCTTGATAGTGAGTATTTGAACCGTTATAAGGACATATCGATATTTTTCGTAGATTAAACTGGAAGGAACGTGACATCTTGCATACTTTATTTTTGTTAGTTTGATACGAATATAATTGATGCGCCCAATCAAAATAGTTCCAAGATTGCAATACAAAAACTTGATGAGTCTTCTTTACATGGTTCCCTGTTTTGATTTTAGACGAACCGGGTTTGAATATTCCTCAAGACGACAGTTTCTACGTAAAATTCTTGAGGCCATGCAAATTCTATCCCGAGAGCGCCTTCAAACAGGTGAAGGACTTTTATTCTTTGTTTCAGCCCTGAAAATTAAGAGATGTGAAGGTCATGCTTCGCGACCCTGACCACCAAAATCGAACAAACCTGTTTTCTGGTCTCTGTTAAGTAATAGTTAATGTAAAGAAATATATTCGATGCTGTTGTAATTGTAAAATAAGTTAAGTTCATTTGGGTTTCGTTTTTCTTCAAGTATGTTCCCACTCTCTTGAAATAGACTCCACTTAGAAATGATTCTAGGGTTTGGAGGAAGTGCCTGGAAATTGGGAGAAACTTTATCATGACTGTGGTGGTTGAATTTTTTTTACAAAACCATTTTTTAGCTATTGACGAATTTTTGTTCTGTTATGGGTGAATTTTGACAAATAGTGACGATGACGTTCAGAGTTCACTACGTTGATGACATGATGACATGTATTGCATGAGCTTTGTTTTATCCAGTATTGCCACAGGTCACGTATTAGTGATCCTTGTTGACTGTCTGAGAACACATCATAAGTGGTTCGTGGTGATTGCAATAAAGTTTTTTGTTTAAATTACAGCATGCATTGCGATTGCATCACTATATTGTGATTTCATCACAGTACACGTTGTTCTTTAAGATTGTGTTCGAATTAAAGTATGTTGTTGGAGACATAATTATAGTTAGCTAATCATGGTTTAGTCTATAAGTGCCACCATCACGTTTTCTAATTGTAGCAAGCTTTCGTTTATTTTTAGATGCAACTCTTCTATAGATTCAAACAGAAAAATCCTTCGTTCTGCGCTGACCTTAGTCCTGCACTATGTAGAAAAGTCTTCGAATCCTCTATAATATGTTTCGTCCCTTGTCGAACAGCAAGCTACTCGCGAATTATGCTGGTTAACATCGGAAGTAAGGAAGTTAAATGAACGATGATGTGGCTTCTAGAATTAAAAGTTTTCAGAGACGTGGGATCCTAAGGAAATTTCACTTGAAGATATGTTCCGAGGTGTTATGATGGTGATAGAGATTGCAATGCTAGAACCCAAAACTCAAGTCGGGGGAGTTCAGGTTATCATAGACCTCAAAGGATTATCTTTGTCGCATATAATGATGTTCACTCCATCTTTTGCAAGATCGGTATTGAAGTTTGTTCAAGTAAGGAGAAATGTAAATTTTTAAACAATTGCATCTCCTTACTAGCTGTGTGCTTTCACCAACAGGATTGTGCTCCTATCAGACTCAAAGGTGTTCACGTGGTCAATCAACCTTACATCTACAACGTTTTATATCAGATTTTCAAACCGTTCATCAAGGAAAAATTGAGAAGAAGGGTAAGATTAGTATTTTATGTGAATTGTGCGAGTATTTAAAATTCATTTGCAGTTGGTTTTTCACGGAACCAATTGGAAATCATTACAAGAATATATTCCTGCTGCGAGTCTACCAGGATATTATGGTGGCGATTTGGATATACCTCCACTTCCAGGTCATTTGATGGCAGATTTACTTTGTTTGTATGACGAAATGTACCAACGTAAGTAATTTTTACAAACATCATAACCCTTTGAAGATTTCCATTTATTGTTTCAGTGTGCAACCTCATTGGATACACAAAAAAACCGTAAAAGGTTGAGGTGTTAAGGATTCAAATGAAGAATTAAGATTACAAAAAAATCCGAAGAATTGTTATCAACAATATAATAAATATGTATATATAAAAAACTACTATACAAATTGAACCTTATACTATAACAAAAATGGTAGTTAAGTAAAAAATATACTCTCCATTCAACACCTCACCAAACCAATGTATTATCCAGATCGTCTATTTCATCCAATGGAATGATATCGAATGTTACGACCAGACCATCACTTCTTCTTATATCCGTATTCGTTAATTGCTGGAAAATAAAGAATCAAGAATGTTTATTTATTTTTATTTATTAAATATAAGGCGAAGCAATATTAGTGTGCCTTATACAAAATGGTCGTGAATAGTTGCAAAATAAACAAATACCTTTGTATTCGACATCACAGTATAAAAGGTACTTGTACCATCCAATTCCATCAATAGGTGGTAAGTCCAAGGTACCTCCATATTGTTTGATCAGGCAGTCTCTATCGATGTATTTGAGCAGGGATTTCCTATCAGTGCCATGGAAGACGATTCTGCTCTTCAATTTAGAGTTGAGGAAAGGCTTGAAGAGAGCGAAGACCATATTGAAAATGTAGGGTTGATTGACGACGTGCAGATTTTTCAAACGGATTGGAATACAATCCTGTAACCAATCCACTATCCTCTTGGCAAACGGTGGGGTAAATTGCCAGACTTGCTGCAATGATAAACCATCCATGTCGAAGATGACAACAGCACCAGCAATTTGGGTTGCTGGTTCTAATAACGCAGCTTCTAACAGAAGGACCGCCGCTTTGTAGATTTCGTCTAAGGAGCACTTGTGATGATTCCACTTCTCTATTGGGGATTCATTAGAGAATGAATTAAACAAATCCATAAAAATTATACTCAAATACAATCAAATGGGTCAATTACAATTAATACGTGATGACTCACTTCCTAATGATAAGATAAGCATCCTCCTCCCATGCTGATCCCTATTTGGAAAAATAGTGAGAAGATCTTGAGCAAAAACATTTTCCTCCTTACTAGGCAAAAGGTCATCGTAAACATTTGCGTGTTTCACTTTAAAGGCGTAATATCTTTTAATCTGGAAGATATAACTTTTATATAAATCGTTCTTTCCCCAATCTTACGTAGTTAAAAACATGGAATCAAAACTTACCAGATCTCTAGCACTCTCAGGATAATATTTGCAAGGTCGCAGGAACCGAACTAACCATTCGTCCTTTTCGTATGGACATTTCAAATCTGTTTCGGCTAAAATTACATTTCCAAAAAAAATTCTTCATTCACGAAAAACCAACTTTCGTAAATATAAAGTTGTTAATAAACTATTCATCATCATTCTCAAAACCAAAAATCTCCTTTTAAAAATCTTAAAGTGGAAGAACCCAGTTTATTACCTTTGAGCAGTTCACGTAATTTTTCACAGCTCTCTTTCCGTCTTTCTGGTGTTTCCCTCAGTTCTTCTTTGGCTATTTTCTTGATGTAATCTGGTAGCTCACCCACTTCAAGTTCCAAAGTGAAATCGCCTAATTGGACTGTTGGTAGTACGTCGATGTCAGAAAGCATTAGATCCTTAACTGTTTAGAAAAAAAACTTAGTTTCCATTATAATCTTTTTGTTAGTGTTCATGATAAATGCTATTCGTTAACAACTAGTTTGGAGGTCAAAAATTTAAAATTGATCATTTACATCAGCGATTTACATAGATAATATCGCCATAAAAAACAAAACGAAATTCGGTATTATGTACTTAATATAATTTTGATTGCGATAAACAGAATCTTATTCCAATTCCTGAGAAGAAAGAAAATTTAATTGGAACGTAAAGTAAAAAAATATTTTTGTAGAAATGTGATTTAATTTACTCCTATAATTATTAAAAAAAAATTCTCCAGTCAAATTACTCGCACGAGTTGTCATTCCAAAAAAAACAGCGTTTAATCCCCAAGCCAAACATTTGATATGTGGTTAAATAACAAGTACCTAATTAGTTTCAATAAGCAATACAATTATGTAAGGTGACGCATTTGTACTGGAAATGCAAATAAATTACGTTTTACGATCCAGTTTTTTACTATATAAACAAGATGGGATAAAACATTCTTTAGAACTTTTCTATTTTAGAATTACCCAGGTACAGAGAAATCTTCATAGAAAGTTCTACTGTTATTCATATAACCTAAAATTTGTTTAGAAACGGAGATATTCACTATAGGTTTTCCTATATTATACTGCGTTATATCAAAGAATATTTACTAGTGAATATTCTTTGGTTATATGCAGATTGATTGTTTTCCTAATTTAACTTCACTATTTGCCTATTTTAGAAAAATAATCATATAAAGCACATGCTAAGATTCCTTGAAGAAAATTAGACACGAAAATGGAAAAAAACAATTTTGAATAACTTTTTTTGCACACCTACTGGAATTATCTATATCATAACAGAGGGCTACACAATTAATATTTTTACTATTCGAGTGCAAGGAGTACAGTTTGTTATGAAACGGTGAGAATGCGTGCCTTGCAGATTACGATTTGAATACAGTAGTAAACAAATACTTGAATAGTTCAATTATCTCAGCTAACCACAAGAAATATTTTTTTTTATATTTTCGTAATGACACCTCTTATACAGGGTGAGTCGTGAGGAACGGACCGAACTTCAGGAGTGTATTGTAGACATCAAAACAATGTAGAAAAACTCAAATGTTGTTATCCGATTTTCATTTGTTTTCAAGCTATTGCGTAATAGAGAATTTATAAATTAACATTGAGGAACGGCACAAACGCCAGGAATGTGTTATACACATGCGAATAATGTTGAAAAACTCAAATGTTGTTATCTGATTTTCATTTGTTTTCAAGTTATAGCGTAATAAAATATAAACAAAATTTCACAAAGACATGATTCAATCACGAGAGTTACAGGCGCCCTTCATAGACAAAGCAGATAAAATGTAGAGGTGATGACGGTATTTCTGAACATTTAATATAAAAACGTAATGATTACCCACAAGTTATTACATGAAATTTAGTTTATTTTAAATTTCTCTATAACTTGAAAACAAATGAGAATCGGATAACAACATTTGAGTTTTTCTACGTTGTTTTGATGGCTATAATAAATTCCTGGAATTTGGTCCCTTCCTCACGACTCACCCTGTATAACTGTTTCTCTCGTAATTAAAATGTAGAATTCAATTATTTAAACTCTGGGTGAATTAGCGTCAATTTGGTTTATCATTAAATAATTATTGTTATTGCATCAATTAAAGGACATTTGAAATGCAAGTGCAGATAAATAAGAAAATATTTGAACGTTTCCGACATAATAACTCCTCAAGTCGGAATATACAAATTCACATGCAGTACCAAAATTAATGAAAATAAATAAAACAATTAATTTTGTGGCCAATCGAGAAAGGTACAACCTGCTTCAGCAAAATCGAATGTGAAATGTTTCACATCAGCAATTTTAGTTCGAGGTCGTCTCGAGTGAACGTTATCGTCTGACACTATTCTATAGGTTGATGTACTTGAACTTGAAAATTAAATCATATATTATTTAAAATAATAGAGATACTGAGACAATTTGGATGAATGTAGATACGAATTTACGAGTAGATATAGAAATATTCGTAAACAATCAGTACGTCAAAGAATTTTTTTTGTTGTCGGAATAAACAACTTGAGTTGGATGATTACTTCCAAAATTCTAGGTAATCTACTAACAATTTACTCGCACGTCTTTCATGCGAAAGAGATTCATCTTTGCTCGTCAATCCAAACATTTGAGATGTAGTTGAATAACTAGTATTTGACTAATTGACATGAGCTATGCAATTAGCTGAGGTGACGCACTATTAGAGGAAATGCATAAATACATTTTACTGGCATAGGAAAATCCCAATATTGAATTTAGAGATGAATAAATACATATGCTCATGTCATCGTTCGAAAGCCAATAAAGAAGACATGAAACTAGTAATGGCGAAGTTATTCGAACTCATTTACACCTGAACACATTACACTACAAAAAAATTCTATTCTGATATTTATAGCATCATCTCTCATTGGCAACGGTGATACTATTTTTTATTTCAAAGTGCATTGCAGTAGTAATCAACGGACGTTAAATTAAATTCTGTTGCTTAGACATGTCGTAAAAATTCATTTGCAAAATCTTAATTACAGAGGTTACACTTGTTAATACGTATTAAGGCCGACCTTCACCCATTTTCAAGAACACTCGAATCATATAAGAATCGGTTAATGAGATACATATTTAGTTAGTATAAGACTAATTGTGCAATAATAAGCTATGATAATAATAAAATTGTTGATAATTTCCATGGATTTGATCATTATAACGAAATTTTTTATAAGCACTCATTTAGGTACTAGATGCGTTAACCAATGCGGAAAAAAGCGATCAGATTTCTATTCTCATATAAAGGCAGTCTGGTAGTAGGAAGTTGATGTGTTAACAATTTCTTTCCCAAATTCAACACTTAACACTTAACACCTTGCAAATTCGAAGTTTGCAAGGTTTTAATTCCTGTTGGATTTGGGGAAGAAATTGTTAACACATCAACTTTCTACTACTAGACTCCCTTTATATAAGATGATGGAATAGAAATCTGATCGTTTTTTCGGGATTGGTTATCGTATTTAGTAAATGAGTGCTTATAAAAAAATGGTTATAATGGCCAAATCCATGGAAATTAGCAAAAATTTTATTATTATCATAGCATATTATTGCACAATTAGTCTTATACTAACTAAATATGTATCTCATTAAGCGATTCTTATATGATTTAAGTGTTCTTGATAATGGAGGAAGGTCGGCCTTAACAAGTACTCAACAATTAATTAGAATCTGACAATTTTATTAGCTTGTACATACTTGTTGAACAAATGCGATTCATGGCATAAGTATTACATGCGCACAATGTTATCCAAGAGAAATGAGCATCCCAAAAACAACTGTTAAATCAACATTCCTTGACGGTTCCATCCCACGTTTAGTAATCCAATCAAACGAAAGTGAAACTCTACAATGTATGTGGGACAATCAAATTCTGAGGTCAACTGATGTAATTATTGGCATCGTTATTCATGAGTTAATGAACTTGAATTTGGTTTTGCACATAATTAATAATAATCGACTTGTTTTCGAAGATCTCTTGGAAATGTATGAGAAAATTATTTATTGGTTTGCACTTTTCGCGAATTTTGAACGGCTATTATATTCTTTCAAACGAAGTTTCGAAAAAGTAAGTTGCACTTGTTTATAGGGTTTCCATTGGGAGGCTTCCCATTTTTTAAATTCTACTTCAATAATTAGTACTAACCCTCTGGCATGTTGTCTCCTTCTTTACACAACTGGTAGACAGGCACATGCAAATGGAATTTAGCTCCAAATGAACTTGCACTGAGTTAGAGTGGAACTGAATTTTTAAGATGAAACTCACGGACAGAAGTCAACTCGTGCGCAACTCTCGCGAGTTGCGATGGGGAGTAATATATCGGTGATATCGATGGAATCACCAATTTACCAAATTGCCCTGTCAATGGAAAGTCCTCACTGGACAATTAAAAGCAGTTAAATACTAATTAGGGACTTTCCAAGGCCCTTCGGGGCATTGTGGCGTATAGATAAGGCCCATTAAAACAGCAGAACGGACAGACAGACATTTTAATCACCAATGAGTTATACATTAAACTTACTGTTAATGAAATAAATTTTATTAAAAGGGAAAATAGTAATAAATGATTCAAAGTTCTCATTGAGACGATTCTAGCATTTTCTAAATGTAAACCACTCTTTTCTTATCGAATATTTCTTAATTTTGCACATATAATGAATATATTTCCATTTTCATTAAATATTATATGTTGTGTATTAATCACAGGTATTTCGACAAAACATAAATTATGCATAAGGTTGTAAAAAGTTGTAAGATAGTTAACGTTATGTCAAAACCTTGATCTTCGATCAATGCATTTAATGTCTTGTCTCTAAATAATAAACAAGAAAAACAGCTATAGTTGTGAAATTATTTTCAATGAATAGAATGGAGAACAATCATTTATTGGAATATTTCGTTTGTCCGAAATTATGACGGACTTCAATAAGAAGAAAGCGTTTTAAAGTTGGAATATTCCTCAAATTAAAGTAACAAGAAGTAATTTACGTTCGTTTTGATGAGTGGCATCTTTTTATAACGTGCTCAAACAATGTCAGGTGACGAACAAAAACCTGATACAGCATTTGCATATACATTGGCTTAAGTGACACTGAATAAATTGATCTTTTTTTCTACTATAAGGACGACTTCAAAATTAAATTTTACACAATATTATCGTTAATTGGTGGAATATTTTGCTCCACTAGTCCTGCTGTAATCATTCATGATAGTGAAAGTAAATATATGATTCTTACTGTACATGCATGTACAAATGAACAATTTTGTCATCGGATAACTAATTTTGTAATTAGTTATCCGATGAAGAAATTGTTCATTTTTCAAAAGATTCATTCTTGTCTTTTTTAAATGTATTAAATCCATTATAATTGAGGAATGCGGCTATTGAAAAAACTTTGAATTTTATTAGGCATACTTCATATGTAATAATACGGTAATGCCATTTCTGTTGAGTTTGAGTACCAGTTGTTTCAAACATAGTATGTATTCTCAAAACAGTAGTTTTCTTAATGTGACCTGACGGGCTATCTTTCAGATAGAAAATTTCTGATCATTTCATAATTTTTACAGTGATTAGGAAGAATATGTTTATATTTAGCTTCGCTCTTTGGAATTTAGAGTATGGTGTTGGAATTTTAAAATTCGATACGGAAATGGTAGTAGTAGCAGTAATTTGAACGTGTTATTATTTAATGAAGTATTTATTTTTGTGAAACAATGAAGAGTATAGATATATGTATAAAGAATACACTTGTTCTAATTCTACCAGCACTAATATGACGATTCTTTTTATAAAATTTTAAATACCCTCAAAAAAGGAATATAGTCGATTTTTATAATTTAAATATGTATTTTATCCGTTATTATAATGAAACAATAATTAATTTTTAATAAACAGTATTTAGTGAACTGGTAATAGAATTTACTTTATAGTACCTAGTACCTAGTTTTTGATATCTAGAGTGAATCATTACTCACAAAATACTCCAAAATTACAAATTTTAAATAAATTTTTACGTTGGACGTCTCAATTGAGATATTTTTCAAATTTCAAATGTTGTTGGTGTCCACCGAGACTGGAAATGAATAATATATTTGTTTTCATATTTTATCATTTTAATAATGTTCTTGCTAGCTGCTTAAATGCATTAGTTTTGTGAAGATTTTATATCGCATCGTGAAGTTCAATATAGGAGAACGAACATATATTGTCTAATACAGATTAGAACGCTCTAAAACCACTTAAATTCTTATTAGAGACAGAACTCCGGAAACAGAACATCGTAAGCTCTGATACATAGTTCTGCTTCTAATTGCATCTACATAAATTAACACATGTAAATCATACTCTGATTCGATGAATGTGAGATATTGATAAAATGCATATGATTCATTCTTGCAACCAACCAAACTCTTCCGCTTAATCACAGAACATATTTTACTATAACATGAATATACCTATGTAGGTAGGTGTTTTCATGGCTACAATATTTCTGTCGCAATCTTTAGCCTTCTTTTGACGAAGACAGGCATTATAAACTTAAAAGTATAAAAATAACTCAATCTAAAACATACAATTTATTTTCGAAAAATTAATATTTTCGATCAGGTTTGCCATCTGAAATCTTAGCGAGTAATTGAACTTGGTGACGAACAATACTGAACGCTCGGTAGCGTTAACGTACGAATCTGGGTCTTTGACCTTCTACTAAACAGAAGGTAATACAAAATTTAACTGAAGTTCTATAATGAGGGTCATCAAACTCAAATATAGTTGAGACTGCAAATATTATCAAGTTTATTATGTAACTATACCTAAATAAATTTAAATGTTGTAATTCTCGGTGTTTAAAAATCCATTAATTTTTATACCTACTCTTCATTATTTTCTCGATTCAAAAAGAATTTTGAAGGTAGATTGGATTATTAATTATGATTGACACTAGTCAGGTGAGATTTCAGGCAAGGGATGTTGAAGATAATTGTTGATTCGAAATTACAAAGTTGTGATGAAACATTTTACAAAAATCATCCGCAGTACACATACCGAAGCAAGAAGAATAGTTGTACCGCAGAAGCCATAATAGCCATAGGTTAATTAGTCAAAAAAGACAGAGAGCTATTAAATTCGACACTCATCAACCCAATTTTGGACATGGATTTAGAAATAATAAGCGGAAAAACAATAATGTACTACGTAGATGATGACGTGTTTATGTCCGAAAACGAAGACAAATTAAGGAGACTTTTACAATAGCTAAACGTTACAAAATGGTGATTGCGGTACACAAGACAAAAGTTATAGTTTAAGCAAAAGTACGTATTAAATGCAAAGCAGTCATTAACGAAGAAGTAATAGAACAGGTGAACAGGTACTTAAGAGTAGAAATAACTGCCAATCAAAGTAAAAAGTCTGAGGTAAAGTACTAAACCAATAAAATAGGTGCATATATATATAGAATAGTAGGATACTTAAAGGACATACTAAAGTTTGTTACTGTATGGCTCTTTTTGTTCAACCCTCAATAATTTAATTAATTGGATCTAATTACAGTGAAGTAGAACCACATTTTTTCATAAAATCGATACACTTACTAAATCCATATTCTATCTAACTCTCGGATTATACAACGAGTACATTTCTCCAATGTCTGTCATTAATTTCACTCGTTTTGATTATTACGTCAATGCAATATTTTCGCTCCAACTAGGTGAACGTAAAAGTTGAGGTATTTTTCATTTCCAATTAGAATATATTCGCAGCGGATAAATTCAACACAAAATTAGGTGAACAGTCAATTATCATTGACAGTAATCGCAAAAACGAACAGATTCGTGCATCCTGTGCTGTATCACATTACTGATAAAAAATGGAAACCAGGACACGTTTTAATGATATATTTTTGCCTCAATGTCTCGTAATTGATCAAACAATAATTTTAACTCTTGACATCAATAAATGGAGCAGTTTCCAACCATTAACGACTACCTACGCCATAAATTGGAATGGAACTATAGACCTTTGATTGATTGATTAATCTCTAATAATAATAAAATAGTGTTCTATAGAAATTAGTGGTGCTTTGAAAAAAATGGACGGCCGAATTATTTTAACATTTTCTTTTTAAATTTGTACTTTAAATATTCCCAATCATTGCAACAATTAATGAGAACATTTGTAAACAATGCAAGTGAAATATTAGAAAACGCACAGAATACCTATTGAATAAAATAATAAAAGTGGAAAATTAGTATAAAACAAAAGGAAACCTTACCATTATCAGGCATTGGATTCATGAACACTTGCACAGCCATTTTTATCCCAAACTAATATCCACTGACTCCACTTGTTGAATGATTCACTGTCAGGCGCTATCTGGAATGAAACAATAGCGTATGATTAATTATTCCTTGTGCACTCTTAAAACGCATTTTAAGGAATAATTTTTAACTCAGACGTAAGGTGTGACCTAAATTTTCCTACACCAATTAGCTGGAAATTTTGGTCACCAAATAACCAACATTAATAACTAATATTCCGTTACATCTAGTGAAGTTTTTTACTTCACTATTTACACACAATTTACTTCGTAGAATGACGATTGAAGATAATGACTCGTAATGGTAAAATGAGCTGTAATTCGTAAACCAAAATATGAGACGAAACGTGTATGGGCACGGAATCGGATATGCTTTTCCACCCAGCGAATCAGATTCTAACTTACCAACTAGTTCATCTACTGAAAGAGAAGCTAGGCATTCCTATTTATTTAATTTCAACAGAAAAAAAACACCCAGAAAAACTTCGTTTGAGTAATTGTATGATGCACCTTTGGCGGATGAAAACAAACTCAGCTCATAGATGAATCCTTTCGTTGTTGTGGAGGTGGCAAGGTAATACAATACTGTCTAATCACCTATTTTTATTATGGCGAGTCTCTTTGTTCATTACTCTCGGGTTTACATAATCAGAGATTTATGCTCCGATAAGTTTGAAATTTCTCTTCGATGAGAATGTTTTACCACAATAATACCATTGACTATCAAATACATATAGGTACCTATCTATAATCACTGATAAATATTACCAAGGCCGAGGATATTCTTTACTATGGGAAATTAGTAATCTGCAATAACTCACCAAAAAACGATTCAATTCTTAAGCACGCGCAACGTTGAACTTTCGTTATATTCAATAATGGACCAATCAGGATACATTGTTGAACATCAAATATTGTTTCAAATTACCGTCACCCAAAGCACTTATTTGTTCTTAAATGACGGATATGTAAAACTGTTGCTTTGTCACGCAAACTGAGACCAAGTTTCAATTCCACAAAAGAAGCGAGAGGAAAAAGTGGATTTCCTTCTCCCAACCTTGTGCCAAACTTTGAGAAATATCTCGAATCATTCCGATCTTGCCTAATGAATGGCATTAGCCTTGTGTTGAAATGAATGTATTTCAAGATCCGCCAGTTGCATCCAGACGGTTCAATTTTCATGCAAGGATGGAAACAAGACGAGCTTCAGAATTAATTAAATTGAAATCATCGGATTATACTTGGAATCAAACGGAATATATGTACATACTTGGAATATCTACAGCATACTCATGACCACAAATTACCGCGTAGAAGCGATTAGTTATAAATGGGCAAATACGAGGTTTTGAATGATTACGTGTATCCTTTCTCACGCACAATACCTGCTCGTAGAGACAATTTATGTAATCGCTTTTGGTAGTCATAACCGAATCATAATTGAATATTATGTGCATTACTTGGTATTGCTTGTGTTCTTTTTTTCGATTTTACATCAGTGCAAACTTACGTGATTGATTGATTACGTATTAGCTCGTTGCATTTAAATTACATGGCCGTAATCCTGAAGAATTGCTATTTTGGGAAATTACTGAAAAAATTAAAATATTGTTTTTCAGGAGAGAACTTTTTTAAAGTTTATAGGCGTTTGTGTGTCTCGGAGTTATGTTTCTAAACTTGGCGAACTAGCAATAGGTTGCCTATATCCAACTGAAGTAAACATTTTGTATAATGAAAAATGAAATTTTACCATGTAATCTAGATAGGTACCTACTATACAATTTATGATTTTATTGAATTTTAATTTTAATCAATTTAGGAAGTGTTGGTTCCTTCTTAATTTTTTAAATGAATTCTTCCTATTTTGATGACGAGATGAAAATAATTGAAAACTATTGGGTTACCTAATGACATTTAAATTTCAAGTTAATTCTTCGTATTTTGATGACGAGATGAAATTAGATGAAAGATATGGAGTTATTTACCAATTTAAATTTCAAATGAGCAGATTTATGGAAATGAGCTTATTTTCAAATCACTTCTTTCACTGACACTAATACTACTCGGTCTGATAAGATGACAGAGTGGTAAGAAAGAATAAAGCTTGTCGAAGTGAACAAGGGTAAGAGAAATTGCTAACCCATATCAACTTCCAACAACGGAGGATGCAAACGTGCTTTCTTGTAAAACATATGAAGTAGGAAGTGTGGTCTTTCGGATCACATTATTTAGAACTAAACCACTGACTAGACAACCTCGCCTTTGGCCTTAGATGCGTTTCTATCACTGTAATCCATATTCAGTAATGCTTAGACACTCCAAGGTTACTAGTCAACAATATTTATAGGTACTCGATTATTTTCTTCGAGCTTTTAGCAGTAATTTTTTATTCTTTGCATTATTTCACAATAAAATATAATTGGATAAGATTTTATTTTGCATAGAATTATTAATTTTAATTCAAGAAATATATATCAAGAAGATTAGTGCGTTTTACATGATGAATCAAAAAGGAGAGGTTAATTGATTCAATTAAATATTATATCAAATATAAAATAAGAGCAAAAACAATTACAAACATATTTTACATTAATCTTTCAATAATTTGGAATTTTAATTTAAGTTATGTTTACTCTCCATGGGCATCTCTTACGAAATGGCATCTTCTTTCATAGTTCATCCCAAGCATTCAGGGTCTGGTGATCTAAGAGGAAGTGAAAGATGGGAAAGTTCATCCTCTTCAAGTACATACTTATTTCACTCCTGCAATTTGATGAAGTTGTTGTCTATGAAATAGAAAATTGTTGTATAAACCTGCACAAAAATGATGAATGTTGAGTCGCCACCGAAGTCTAAACGACTATTTGCTAACAAAAAAAAACAAAAAAGGATATTTACGAAAAGATTAACTTTTAACCCGACTGTTAACATTTTGTGAGGATCGATGAGTATCTAAAATTTATATAAATTTTTACGCAATATTTCGAAGTATTCAAGATAGATTGATCATTCAAGGACGCGATTGTTTTCAGAGAATTGAAAGGTATCTCTGAGTTATTGCTAATTATTTTGATCACACAAAACTCCCAAATAAAGAAAACAATATTATATTGCAGACATTTTGGGGCACGAATGCGATAAGTATAATAATAAGTATAATAATTTGAATACAATTTAAATTCATGTCCAAATTGACCAATAGGAATCTAATGCATCAAAATGAAATTATAAATATTTCTATTACCAATGAATGAATTAGGTACAATTACTAACTATTTTAGTCATGGCATGACTAGCTGTGACCTTTATTCTAGATCGTATTAATAGTAGCAACCTGAATCATTATTCGAAAACTCATCTAATGCTATGCATTTTATTGCATATGCGTGTTTCTTTTGCTCTCGTGGAGCAATATTTATGAAAATATGAATGAGGATCATTTTAAATCTAATATGGCTCTGGGTAGGTACTTTTTTTTATTAATAGTGACTATTAACATTGATATTACCTTGATACCTGAAGATTATTAGCTTCAAGTTACGCATTTTACCGGCTGCTGTCGCAATCGAATAACGATCTTTTGAAAAAATAAAAATCATATTCATATTCAGTACTTGTTTCCTGTGGCCCAGGGACTACTGGAAAATCATTACAAGGTGTAGATTAAATTACTGAAAACTCAACTCGTAGAAATTGTTATTAGGAAATAATCACTACATATTTTATATTTCCAATATTAGATAAATACATTATTTAAATTCATTCCTCATCAATCTGTATAACAATAAATAATTGAATATCAGAAATTCTTCGATACCACATAAAATGATACTGAATAATAGATTTGCGCGCCTAATTAACATCCATCCAATAATTTCTTAGCAACTAAACCGAACAGATTGTCTCATGCTTTTTAATTGTGTTTTTTATACTGCGACCGAGTTAATTAGCTCAATAATCTTACGTTTGATATTAGTGATGTCAAGGGATTCCCACCCATTTAATTTTTTGTTGTTTCTGGGGAAAAATTTCTACGGCACGCGCAGGTGTGATATTTAATTGCTCTAATTATTTACCAACACTTAATCACTATTACTCGTCCGAATGGTTCGATTGTCCACCTAAATTTTTAAAAATGTGGCATCCGAATATCAATGGAAACATTAATTTCAATTCCATTCGTTATAAAAATAGCACTGATAATGAACCCTGATTTAGACGTAAAATAACAAACATCCAACTCATCAAGGATTATCAACACGCTCGATCAAGAATAAAAAGAAGGTTTATTGAGCTATAATTTTTTGATTGTTTGTTTGATAATGCTGGATATACGGAAATTACATTCACCTCAGTGGAAGCATTAAAATTTACTAATGGGTGCTACTTCGCACATATCCAGTTTCCACTATCTTCTAAGTAGGAAGGCGCACCACAGAGCCATTACATGCAAGGAGAAAATTGATGAATCGTAGAAAGGTATGTAGGTACCTATCTTACAATCGGGAACCGCTTACTATCAGAATTAATGTGCACTTCCACAACGATTGCACCTGGACTTGATGATTTGCTATGTGGTAGGTATGTTATTTGCTCGGAATATGTTGAATTAAACACTTATAAATGGGATAGGATTTTGCTTCCTCGTAGCTACAATAAGAAGACTTAGGTTAAATAGAATCGGTTCGGTCTGTGATTACAAAGTTAATCACTATTTATGGGAGTTTAGAAAATATGGCAGTGCAAGTTTTACTAGTAACAACTAAACATAATTTCCTCTCAAGTAATAACCTAAGAAGATCGATGGCATTAAAGAGAATATGTAAGTGTAAGAGGATTGTTAGGAACGTTTCTCTGTCTATAGACAATACCAATTCAAGTACCGTCTGAATTAGCGTGAATATGTGAAGTCATTTAGAAAGCAATTTTGTGTATGAATTTAATTTATGCAAATATTGAACAAACAGTTTGCAATTACCACTGTATTCGATTGGAAGTACACCTATTTTTACAAGGATTTGCTATTATAACATTACAGTAACTCAAAAGTTTTACGATGTTTTTCTGAAGCTTGACGTTATTCAATTTTAAGACGGATATTGATGCATAGAGAAATAAAGTGTAAAGTTGAGAGTTCAATTAATGAGGAAGTAGATGCTGCAGTTGATTCATCTGTAGTGCTTAGATTAGAAAGCCACTCATATGCTGCATAATACTGAAACTGTGGAAAAATTACACGCGAATTTAATGGCTTAGCCTTGTGGATTACATGATATTTAGATTGATTAAAAGATATTTTTTCTCCATTATAGAAGTTGTTTTGAAGCAGACCTTGAAGTTGGTCCAGAGTTATATGATTTTCGTTTTTTAGTGAACACCTCCTACTTATATCGGAGGAAATTTAACAACTCATTAGTTTTAGAAGCACATAAATATGTAAACCAACTTCTGCTACCTAGTAAATAACATCACTACTCTGGCGGAGTTTAACAGATATCAATACGAAGTGTAAATACGATTTGTTTTGTTTTTGTGCAATAATAGATGAGTGGTAAACGCACTCAGATAAGCCGCTCATGAATAATGTGTTCAGAACCAAGGTTTAATTTCATCAGTTGCATCTAGTTGTTCAGCTTGTGAGGATTACTTGAAACAGAAAAATATGGCAACGGTAATTTCTCCATTTTATTTTACTCAAAATGTTAGAATCACTTTTAGCAGCTTCTCACTAAAGAAGGTAATGTTAAGCAGCTAGTTTAAGTGGTCATGTAAGTTTATAGTTCCATTGACCCACATAAATTACAGTTAGTCATTTTTATTCTTCCTGTGATGGAAGTTGTCGTTTGGAACAGGCTAATATCTGGACCTAACTTCCCGTACTCTTACTTTCCCTGTTAATTGGGAAGTCGAGGAGTGCTCAACCACCTAGGTTATCCGTGTCCCTACTTAAACTAAGCATTAGCTTCTTGGCCTTGCAGTCGGACTGCAGTCGTTGACTCAACTCCTAACGTCATATATCAAACAGTGTAGCCGGAGAAGGCTGCTGAATGTGCTTTATTGTTTCATAGACTATCGAAGAGAGCAAAATGCCTAGTGATAAGGAGGTGAAAGCAGAGCTGGAATTGGGAGATCCACCCCAAGAGTGGCTCGATTGGGCTAAGAGGGAAATCGGAGAGGATCCAGAAACCAAGTGCCAAGTAATTTCGGACTTTAGGAATATGATTTTCGGTGAGCAGACTGTCCAATTTTTTCCACTCAAAAATTACATTAAAGAATGAAGTATTTTAGAATGTTAGACGCCACCATTTTTTTATGATTACGACAATTTAAACTGTCCTCATTTCGAATAGGAAATAGCTTTTTCATGCTACCAGTTGAAACGACAAATCTTCTTAGCATTCGATAGTCATCATTACCATTTTTACGCTGTAACGCATTCTAATGAATTCCGCAGATATGCAAATGTAGGAGAACAATTCACCATAAATTACTTTTAATTGTTTTACTAATGCAAGGTAGCAGGTGCAACCAACTGAATTGAATAAGATGCATCATGGGATTTTCTTGCAGCGATCATTCGAAATTTTTCATTTATTTCACGCTCTACTCTCTGCCCATATTAATAAGCTTATTGTTGTGCAAAAACTAAGGTGCAATAAATTTAGAAATCGTTATGCCGTAAAGCAATAAATTTTTTGGGCTTGTTTATATTTTCATGTCGCTTTTAACCCAATTCCCCAACACTTTCCACTTGACTGGAAATTTACTATTTAGAACTTCTAAATTAGAAGTCCAACCAATTAACTAATGAAGAAACAGTAAGTTTCAGCACAGATATTTCTCAAAGGATAAATACTTAGACAGGTTGCAAAAAGGGTGGCAAATACAAAAGTAGTATCATCACACTACTCAAGTATTTGCATCCTACGTATAATAGATACTTTACTCAATGCTACTACAAAAGGATAATTAGTCAAAAATTCAATCCATAAAAATTATTCTCAACTAAAATATTGAATTCTCATTTATAACACACAGGATTAAACACACAAATATGATTTACTCATCCTATATCTTTTATCAATTTGATTACAGTTATCTGAAGTCTTGAGCAAATACTCGCATATTGCGCAAACCTGTTCCTCAAGAGAAAAATTGTCGCCTATAACTGCTGTAAAATGGTGAAGGTGCTTCGCGAATACATCCTTACGCTTGAAGAACTGCACATTCTGTTTTGCAAAAGAATGCTAACTAAGTATTACAATGGCAACTAAGAGGCCTCAGGAATAATTTATCAGTGGTTTCCTTGAAACTCAACGTCCATCTCTCTTGCACATTTTTACTCGAAGGTCAAGTTCGTACTTATCCTTATGGTTAAATAAATCAAGATTCAGTGCAATTAATCATTAGACTCTTGACGTGGTTTTAGAGAAATTACTTTTTTTTATTTCCTTGGATAATAAAAACAGATAAGAGAGCAGTCGCAAGAGCAGTTCATTAGAAATTTTGGCAGTGACAATTAAAATAATTACCTAGACTTCACCAAATGACCGCGAAGTAAGACATCAAAATAGGTTGCTGAAAAAACTGGAGGTCAGTAAAACAGAAATGTCGTAATTGTTTGGACTGAGCCAGGTTTGAAGGTGAAAATCGTGTTTTGGGTTTAAATTTTGATTTGATCTTTGTTGAAAATGTCAGCTTTTTATTCCAAAGAATATTGCACAATTTGTTAATTTCTTAAAGAATGTGTTTTGAATCACATTTTTGTTCTATGAATAAAACCTATGCATGTAGACTGGCAAAAAAATGAGTACTGTTTCTCTTCCTTAAAATTCATTGCGGTTTATATTTTTCCGTCCTTCTAACTCTAGTACATCCAACACGATAAATGTATATCTACTAAAGATTATATATGAATGTGGAAAAAACATAAAGAGGTTCTCTATCAGTTCTAATTGAAATGTGGAAGGAGTCTGTAAAACCAAACATTTTAGGAACTAGGTAGAAGTTTAAACCAGGTTTTCAATAAAAGATTTTACATTTTTTCAGTGCATCAAATCTTTGATTATTATATATAATCAATGATAAAATGCAAAATATGTCGAATTAAACCTAGTTTAAAGTTATATTGGGTTAGTGCAAACGGCAATGAATGTTGGTAATATTATAGATTTAGCGTAAAACCAGGAACTTATTATGGAAGATGGAGCTTGGAAGCAGTTTAATTATATTTTATCACTTGATTATACATTAAATGATGATTATTCATCAATTAAAGCATAGACTTCTCCATAAGGAGTGCGATAATTATTTTTTATGACATTGATGTTTCCATAAAAGTGTGGAGAATAAGGAAGATATGTTGATGTAAATTGTTTGTTATTCGTGAAAATGCGTCGGATCATGGAGATAATCGCAATGAGACGGAGTAGATTTTTCTATGGAAATACTACAACAGACGTCCAAATACTTGTATCAATTAATGATTTTCATATAGTGAATTTAGGAAAAAATATTATCATTACTTATGGTCCTTCACATTTTTTTCTCCAAAAAAATCATATCAAATATACCTAACGTTATATCACTGTAAAAGGGACAGATTGGGCAACTTTGAACATAGCAATCACATTGAAGAAAATCATCAATGCCTTCATCCAGCCACCATTAATCCTTGGTGATTCAGGTTGTTACTCAGCGAAAATAGTTCAGATATAAGTATTGGGACACTCGGTATAAACCTCATAAAAATATTTGTATAGAGTAGCAAAATTGCAAATGAGGCTAAATTTCAAATTGGTGGAAATATAATACTAGCAACATACAATTTCTACGAAGTAGATCAAGATCATTCGTGAATAGCAGGTTGTGTAACAGACTCTTGCTCACTAACATAATCTGACATTGTAAATAGTACCAGCTGTGTAGCCATACTACGACAGAGTTTAAATTACAAATTTTATTTGCTCTACTTTAAATTCCTCTCGTATAAAAGTAGTATAATTTTAGTTGTATGTATTTATTTTGTATAAGTGTCTGTGACTAAAATATGTGGGACGTGAGGGGTCGTATTGAAAACCATTATATTTTTCACGAATTACTCACGTAAAATTGGATGACAAAAAGAAAAACATTGAGCAGATTGTAAAATTGTAAAGATATTGGTTGAAAGAATGACTAATTCTGAAATATCTGAAATATTCCGAATTGAATTACATCCAGAACACGCCAAACCAAACAACTATTTCCTCAAGCATTTTCTTACATTTTATATAAAAAAAATCGCATCATTTTTCCCTTGTATTTTCTCTGGTATTGCATATGGCCCCCGTACAGCTGAAACAAACATTTAAATGACTGCAAAACTTGCACTTTAAATGTCGCGACACAAAAGATAGGCGATCAGTGTGATAATTGTAATTTCAACCGCTAATCAATTGCATCTTCGTCATAAATTTCCATATTAATAAACAGATTTCTCAAATAAAAGAAAGTTACATATTTAAGAAAGATCTGCTTAATATTGCATTGATTACAGCAATTAATGGAAATTTCATCCGAACTATTTCCATAAATTATTGGGAAAATAGAGCGAGTGCATATTGCACGATATAATAGAACAGTGTAAATAATTTATTGGCGTTTGGCGTAATAGCTATTTGAGACAAGATTAAATTTTGAGAGTAAGATGAAAAATAAAACTGAAACGATTCTGTAAAATGTGTTTTGAATACTAATCACAAGTTTTGATGTGAAATTTGTTATTGGATAACTATAATTATCCGTTGGAATGAACTATTGTTGAAATAAAAATTTTATTGCTACGTAGATAATTTACTTTTGTTCTAAATGACTAGTAAGTGGAGCTTGTCATTCGAATCAAAACGGGGTCTCTTATCGACGATTGCCTGCTTGGTTATCGAATAGCAATTCTCAAGTCTTTTTAACCTCTTGTCCTATTCAAATGGAATTAATGGCGAATGAATTTTGATAGACACTTGACCTAACTGCGACGAACGCGTTGTAAGTTCTCCTTTCGAAACGTTTGTAATTGACTAACTGTAATGCGCCAATTTGATGGTGTTGCAGAAAGAGGTGAATGCGTCCCCCATAGACATGACGATGCATTTTTGTTGCGGTTCCTCCGAGGCAGAAATTTCATTGTGGAAAGAGCTCACAGACTGGTGAGTCAATTATCTCTTGAGCTGAAGCAATTTTTAATTATTGGGCACTTTCTAGCTAGTGAACTATTACAATTTCAAAGAGGACAACCCGGAATTTTTCGATGGCGTGAGCTTGAAGCAACTAGGGGGAGTTGGGGAACAGGAAATCATAACTGTACCTCCTTATAGGGAACAAACAGGGCGAAGGATACTCCTCTACAGGATGGGTGAGTGTGCAAGCTCCGAATGGAATTCCGAGGTGATAAAGTGACAGAGCAACTTTTAATTGCGTTCGTTATTACAGCGAAGTCATTAGAGGCGCTCTAAATATTTTAGAAAAATCCGCTCTAGCAATAAAGTTGTGTTTATCGCGATCTAATGGTCGCTTGTTAATTTTCGATTACTCCGTATCACCCCCTTTGAGTCAGCAATATAAGAGTCATTTATTGCGATGGAAAATTATGCAACTCAACGACGACTACTATTCTTGCTTATCCACTGCTCTATTTAAAATTTAATGAAGGCGACGATTTGTTCCAAAGATCGATTATACCCTAATAATCTTGATCGTAAAGAGGACTTGATGATATAGGCTTGAGTTTTTCAGATTTTTTATGCAATTTTAATGTAGGCAGGATCATTGCAATTTGTTTATCCCACGTAATTCGCTAAATTACCCACTTCTTACTTCGTCAAGATATTTATTTAATTCGTTGAGAAATTATATTAATAAAGGGTACTTAGCAGCTGTAAATCTATAACATTGCTTCTTTATGCAAATATGTTATTTTATTACACGGCAAATTACTTTTTTTTTAAATAGGACTTGCACTTTGATTGATGATTATCCACAGGAAAATGGGATCCTTCCAAAGTAGCAATAGACGAACTCTTCCAAGCAACTTTGGTTATTCTAGAGTTGGCAATTTTAGAACAGAGGGCTCAAATTCTTGGTGGTGTTTGCATTTTCGATTTGGGCGAGCTGTCAATTCAACAGGCTTGGTACATGACTCCTAGTATTGCAGCCAAGATGATACAAATCATGGTCGTGAGTATATTTGTATTGATTTCCGAACGTATAAGCATTACCTCACGTTTAGTGTCTGCAATGAACCGATTAAGTAATTTAAATGAACCATATGCATGTATGTCATAGAACAAGTTTATTAGCTAGGTGTATTATTAAACTTCTAAGCGGAAATATGAGTCTACCGTCAGCAAAAGTTGCGCAACAGTCGGGGTTTCGTTCGAGAAGAACATGTCCCGTTATTCAGGAATAATGAAACAGGAAGTGCATGCTGCGCTGGTGTTATGTTTGAATTGAGTGAAAGGTGCAGAAAGGTGAATCTATTGAAGGCAGTCGTAACCCGTTTGCGGACTTTCATGCAGTCTGCTCTTTTACCGGATTTTTTTTTGGTCCGCAACGAGTCGGTCACACGTTTAGGTACTAGAAAGTTGAGCCTCACAGCATGCTTTTGCTGATCCATTTGCGAGATGGTGTGGGGTTACGTTCAACCTTTTCCTCAATTGAGAACGGAACAGGATTCTCATTCAAATCGGTTCCATGTTCATTCACTCAAAATTAATTATAATCTTTTTTATTATTGTTTATGTATTTTCACTGAATGTAAACTATAATACTTACCAAATGTGGCAACAACAATTTTCAGACGTCTTTCCCGATGAAAATCCACGCAATGCACATTGTGAACCAGTCGTGGGTCTTCGATATGGTTTACAATGTGTTTCGGCCGTTGATCAGCAGCAGAATGAAGGAAAGATTATTCTTCCACGGAGACAACATGGAATCTCTTCATCAACACGTCGATCCCAAACATTTACCAGAAAGATATGGTGGGGTCCATCCCGATTACAACTATATGGATTGGATCGAATACTTCAAGTCTAACGATACCATTTTAAAGGAGCTGAAATCGTTAGGTTATGAAACAGAAGAGGATAAGAAATAATATTGGTTAGGTACCATGTACTTGCAGGAAGTTTTTAAAATGGCGATAGAGCAACAAGTAATGTGTTCTATCGTACCTGTATGAGTTCAACTAATTTCAAAAGATACATATCCGAACAATCGTTGGGGAACTTAGCGGTTTTAATTTGACTCACTTATTTATTATTAAGAGTTTAAATTTTATTTGTTTTCTAATCATTGTTTTATTCGGCAGCACAAGGTTGCTTATCTGTGGTATGTGGGAGTTATGAGAAATTCTACACAAGATGAATTCAGCAGTGACTAAATTAAACCCTCATTCTTTCTGCTCTTAATTTTAGAGATAAGACAAACCTAGAATAGGAATTATTTTACAATGTAATACTCATTTACTCTTGCATTCCCACTATTTTACAAGGTTTGGTTTATTCTTTACGAGTTATTCAGAACTTGTGCAAAGGAAAGTTATGCATGGCAACTTGAAGTATTGAGGACTGTATAATTAGTGATTTTTACATTTTCACTCTTCCAATATTTTAGTGATAATCGCTTTAATTTCCAATTAGTGTGATGAAAAGTATAGTGATGCGCTATCAGCTTTATTGGTTTTTATATTTATTTTGTGATACATGAATTAAATAAATTTTGTAAAGATGGACAGACGCTTATTGGTGACAAATCATAGAACAGAAATGGAAATAAAGAAATTCACGTCCAGGTGAATATCGTAAACATTTCTTAATTTATAAAGATGAATATTTCTGGTAGTCAGAACATGGAAAACTTATTAAAAATTATAAATTCATTTGTATAAAATGTGTCATATAGGATACTGATCAATTTGGGTGCCTAATTTACTATAAAATTTTAAATATCACTGAGCTAATTGACAAAAACAGATCACTTCTCTCTCCAAGTTGCGCAGAGGCTGACACTGTACTCCCCATCCAGATGTTCAGCATTGCACCTCTATAATATTTGAGCATGTAAGGGATATCTCTAACATATGTTGAGTCTGAACCAAAGTGTATACACTTTGGTCTGAACAGATTTTATTCATCTGTTTTGAAGAGTATTTATTAAAGGTAAGAATCACCTATGTATACAGGGTGTCCCATGACTCGGTGCGCATAGGATATAGGCGTATTCCTTGAAAAATTTCTATTCGAAAATGTCTTATACACTTTTGTTCAGAACTCAATAGTTAAGGAGTTATGTGCTATATTAAATCCAAGTGAACGTGGATAATAAAGTTTAGTAATAATAAAATTCAATAGTTAACAATTTCCACTATAGGATGACGAGAAATGATTTTTGTGATTTGAATGCATAGGTCTTTTTTAATGATTTTTTTTAAATTAAATCTCATTTCAGTATTTTCTGAAGATGACTTTGGATGTTTTAATTTAAATAAGTATATCAATACACAATCGAAAAATGAACCAAAATTATTAAAGGTGTTAGTACATAATTATGAATTCTTAGTTATAAAATATTACATTACCTTATTCAATATGCCCATTCTACAATATTTTATTATCCACGCTCACCTAAATTTCATATCTCATAACTCCTTAACTACTGAGTTTGAGAAAAATGTGTATAAGGTATTTATGACTTAAAATTGTCCAAAGGATACGCTATGCGTATCGAGTCACGCGACACCCCGTATAAATGTTGATTTTAAACCGAATATCCAACAGTAGGTTAGGTTCTTGCTTGTTATAAAATAGTAAATATTTGTATTTGTCATGCTGTATGTAACATCCCTTAAAAATGATCGTACATCAAAATTTTTGACATATTCGTAAATGGGATGATAGCCCGAATCCAAAAATCCATGTTCGTCTGTTTGTCCCAGATTTTGTCGACTTAATTTTTTACATGTAGAACTCCCCGAAAATTAAAGCTAAGATCGAATTTGGTATAAGTAAGTACTTAAGTAATTTTTATTTCAATAGTTTGACGTCTGCATTCTGGAAAATTTTGAAAAAATCTAGAAAAAATGTGTGCAATATGATTCTAATCAATTTTGGTATTAATGTTTTTCTAAAAAAAAAAACAGATAAGTGACAAAAACCGATCGCATGTTCACCCTAGTTGGCTGACATTTCGCCCCCATCCAGATGTTCCAGCGTTGCAATTCTATCATATTTGAGTATGGTAATGGATTATTTCCGAATATGATTTTATTTATTTGTTTTGAAGAGTATTTAATAAAGGTGACAATCACAGAACAGAAACGAAAGTAAAGAAATTCACATTCAGATGTATATTGTAGACATGTATTAATTTATAAAGATAAGGATTTCTGGTGGTCAGAACATGGAAAAGAACTTATGAGAATGTCTGAAGTTTGCTCAGTGGATCTGGGCAACCCTCCCAAAAGTTGCATTAGCCTCCGGTTTTCATATGACAATACCTATCCACATTACATGAGATAGAAAAACACTCAAACTTAGTTTCAGTTTTGTATGTGTATTGATCAAGCCATGAATCTGTATCCGGCGATATACAACTCTGAAAAACAAATCTGTATTCTCGGACGGAAAATGAAAGCTAATTCATTATTTACCACTCCTGACAATATCCGTGTTCAAAATACTCATCCACTGATCCTCACACATTTCCTCACAAGTTCCCCCCAATTCTTTGGGGATAACCTCGATTCCAATGTGCTCCTGAAGTAAAACCAAATCATGGCCGTAGATGTGTATAATCTTCTTCATCTCGTCGTTCAAAAATGGTTTGAAACAGGCGTAAATGATGGAAAACATTCTCGGTTCTCTAATCACGTAAATAGCGTGTATATGTAGCGGAATGCATTGCTGCAATTAGAGTTTCTCAACTACCGTTTTACTACAATACAATCAATAATTCGCTCACAGATAAAAAGAAGACCATTTTTTTTGCGAAACTAGATGACAGTCCGTTAAAGTGTTTCAAAGCGAAATTTTTCATATCAAAAATTACATTCACCGAGAGGGAGTCTCCTTTACTGATGGCCAGTATTGCTTCAGCTAAAAAACCAGCGACCTGAAATTACTCTCATTTAAAAAAAACACGAAAATTCGAAAATATAAATCTTCCTATAAAAATGTTGGTGATTACTTGTAAGCAATAGTCAGAAGTGAACTTCTTAGGATCCCAGTGGCCAGCCCTAACCCAAATTACCCTCCTCCCTCTGGTATCGCGTCCATCGAGAACCTCGATTATTTTGGAGTCTATGAAGTTGCGCAAAGCGTCCTGTCTTATTATTAACCAATTATTGCCGTATTTTTTCCTGAATGATTCATAATGGCGTAGCTGGAATGAACATTTCTTAAAAAGATTCAAACAAATGGACATAGAATAGACTAGAGTGAAGGAAACTGGGAAAATTGGGTATGTATCTGAATCAAAATTTAATTGAACTTCTTGAGTCCTACTCTTGCGAAGGCTGCTTTAGGGTCGAATCTCTTGAGTACCAGAAATCGTCGCAAGAACAGTTCGTCCGTTCTAGTCTCCAATCTGCTTTCTGCAATTTAACTTGTACACATCGCACGAAAGCATCGCACCTTCTACGGTATTTCCTACCTGAAATGAGTTTTCTGAGTTCCACTAGTTTCATGCAACTGCTGGATGACATTTTCACGTTCAAATTTCCATGGGGGATGCTTTAGTGCTGAAGAAATGCTACGTCGGGACTATTTTAATGACAACCTAAATGTAGCCCAGTGGCTGTCATGTGAGAAAAAGCCTTGCCTGCTTGCCTATGGAACTGACATTCGAGACTTTAGTTATCTTCGATGACTAAATTTGGAGAAACAAACCAAATCCATCACCATCATCACTTAGCACCACCAATCACATACAGTTTTTGATGATTGGGCAGCAGTGTGAAATCGCATTCCGGTCTCTGGCCATTCGTTTTTCAATTCAGGAGAGGAGCTACCTGTTGGTCGCCTTTCTATTCATTCCAAAGTTGGTCGATGCTTCGCATTTCGTGGTCGTCCTTTGATATAGAGTATAGTTTGGTTAGTTTAGTTTTTTAGTTCTTCATAGTCGATACATTCTCCTGATTTATGACAGAGCCTTCATTCAAAACCATTATACCGAAGCAATTCACATTCCAGATTATTGGCCATTAATACAAGCACAGACCACAAGTAAATGACTTGTACAGGTGGTTTAGAAGGCTCATTTATCTTCACCTTTCTTCTTTAAAAGAATCATCTTGAAATTATTTCAGCTAGATGCGATATCTCTTTTTGTTTTGGTAAGAAAAAACATTCATGTAGTATTTGTGAATATTCATCCATTTTATTAATAAAAAGTTGAAACATAATAAATATCCCTACAATCTAAACAGTTATAAAATCAAAATAAACTTAATACTGTATATACCGTAGGTCTCATAATATAAGGTCATTGACAATATTCAATACTACATACGAATTCCCATAAGTACTAGTCTATATCACGGCTTATATACCAACAGTATATTATAAATTATTATTAGGATTTATGTCTAAAATTATTATGGTCATGAAAGTATTATGATGTGGATGATCTGAACCCGCAACATGAGATGCTCAAATACAGATGCAGTGCTACACACTATTTATTATCTAGATTTATCACAGAAGTCATGCATAGGAAGAGAGTTTTTTCCTTATTTCCTCATCCCTGGCAATTAGAGACCTGTTTAGTTCATTCAAATTTATCTCATTGTATCCTCCATATTCCTTGGGTAAAACGTCAGGACTCATGTGCTTGTGCAAGGAGCTCATGTCAGTATAATGGAATTTGACCTGAAATTCGTACTAAAATTCTTATCCAGATTCTATATTTATTTAGGGAGACTTATAACTGATATAATGAAAAATACAAAATACTCTTTTGAAAACTTCGTTTTGAAGAGTATAATAATATGGTAGCTATTTCAGAGAGAAATTTTTAATAGTGATGTAAATAGTTCGACTTTAAACAAACCTGGTTTTTCAGATTTGAACTCAAGAAAGGCCAAATCAGTTTCACTGCCACGTTCATCACAACCGTAGTGTTGACAACATGAAACATCACATCCTTGATGGCTAAGACTTCCAGCTTCTTCAGACCAAGATATATGTTTGTGGGTGTGACCCATTTCAACATTTTCCATGAAGTTCCAGCGACGTCTATGAGCATAGACACTCCTTTAGCTTGTGTTAAAGGGTCGTCGAGGATGCTCTCCACCCAGACGTCGTCGAGGTATACTACTTCTAGGAGTGTTATCCTGGATGGATTGATGTTACCTATCTTGTTGAGGTAGATGCTCCTTCCTTCTAAATCCCTCCCATCCAACAGGACTTTTATTTGTTGATCTAGACAGCCTTCTAAATCTTTTGGTCCCGTTTTGCAGAACCAGTCGGGGTGAGATTCGAGCATTTCATTTAGTTGCTTTATCTGGAAATTTACGCGATGTCTGGATACTTCTTTACATTTTTAAACAGCTGCATCATTGGTAAAATCTTATTTAAACCCATCAAATAGTGATTTCGAAATGTCTTCCCTATATTCCTATACTTGCTTGTAATTAATTAAATAATTAATCTCACAGAAGGTAAAACAGCAATTTCACACCACTGGGTGCCATTTGTCATGTGTAACATGAACAATGTGTGTGTAACATCAACAATATCAGAAATAAATTGTGTTTGAGCTTTAATAACCCCAACATTACTTAAAATATAACAATATAGTGTAGAATAACGGAATGGTCACTTCACGAAGTCAACAGATCATCGCTAGGTATAGTGCGAAAAAGCACATCATCCTGTTATTGTTTATTCTTGATCCAAACATAGTAAAAGGAGGATAAAAGTCGATGATTGTCATTGCATCTGGTGTACATAAACTGCTATAAGAAGGCAATGTTTTTTGACAAGTTTCTTGTCCACTTATAACAAGGATCGGCTCGCCGTCTTCTATGCAAGCAGGTGAGAAATTGCAAACAAGAAGTACTTCCTCCCCGCCGTTATAGTAGATCATGCCACAACCAATATACTGCGTGTGGGGACAAATCAACTGTTTGATGTTGTGATAAGCGGAATCCCATGTAATATTTTTAAATAACATATCGTAAGGAATGGATTCACTCTCATAAATCCATTTGTCTATGCCAGTACTTATTACGCCTAAGACATCTCCTGTTTCATTCACATACATGCTGAAAATATTCTGCTCCACTTTAGCATGTCTCGGTGATATCCTGCACCGGTCTCTATATAACTGGCACCTATTTGCCCAGCATTGGGCGGAAAATTCTAACTCAACATCGTAGCGAACGGCGAATATTCTGTCCAATTCAAGTCTGCTGATGTGGGCAAAGTCGCCATGGGCTACCATATTCCTGAATGTGTTAAAAATGTCAGCAATGTCTGTCCTGTAGGCCTTCATATTAACCATCTGTGCATTTTTGCAGTCGATCACGTTTACTCCGCAAGGTTCCATTTGGCATACCGTATTCATGATCATCCCGCACTGGAGGTCGCAGTATTTGTAGCCCACTGTTAATTGCAACGACAGAAGGAACAGTAAATAGGAATTAAGTGCCATCGATGACAGTTGACAAGCACTATTTTTCGCTTAAAAGTATGCATTCGTCATGATGGATAATAGCAAGTTAGAGTATGGATCCTTTGTCTCTGGTACTCTAACCATGGCAGTCAAAGTTTCATTGCTCGCTCACATGAAGAGAGTAATTTTTAGTTTTCATCTCTTTAGAGTAATAGACGAGATTGGACGGAAATAATGAGTTTGACTTTTTCATTATCTCATCGGCGATAACTTGCAAGATGACTATTTTGATTTGAGAATAAAAGCTTGTGGACTCCAAGAGGAAATTAGGTGTGGTTTTCTAACTCTATAAATTAGAGGGATACTAAATTGGACAGTCGAATGTGGACATGTGGAAGAATGACCCAATCCACTCGGTTAATTCTACTGCCTTTGGATATGTTGTAGGAGACTAAAAAAGTCAATTGATTGGCTACTCAACGAAGAAGGCCGGCGCGGCGACTCCAATATCTTCATAATTGAAGCGAAAAGTTGGTAAACTTGAACGAAGGTGAAAGCCGAGTATATGTCCCGAATGAGAAGGGACTCATTAATTCTCAATCAGCGATTTGGCGTCAGTCTGAGGTAACAGGTATTCAGAGGACTATGAGCCGTGATTCAAACGAAATTATACACTCATAAGAACCAATGCAATTTGAACAGATTCATACAGTGATTCATGAACAGAATAATTTATTTGACCAGTATGGTTATGAAAATAGTGGATAATTTCTATTTATCCAAAATACTCAAATATTTTCATCCCAACATTTGTTTTCGGCAAAGACGGAAAAGCACGAAAAGCCATTGTCGCGTCTCTTTTCGTATTCTTTCCAGAAGCTCAGGTACGAACAGTAGACGAACAAATTCTCCAAGGTTATCATTACCTTCACGCTATTCTAGCACAAGACGGTATTTAGAGAATAATTAGAACAATGTTGGAACCAAAATTATTCACAGTGAAAAAGTATAATAATTTTACCTTGGCTAAAGCTCCGTCCACGTTAAAGCTGCTTGCATGGAGAAACCTCAAGAGATAAGAATCGTCAGTTCGTATTCTACATAATTGCTGGTCACCTGTGAAACAAGACGACTATTGTACATTTGATCCATTTAATTAACAATTGTTTGCTGATTGATTGTATAATGTTCATAATTACATTACGTATTTCATCACCCATTTACTTCGGCGTATCGTTATTCCACGAATGTATAAGAAACTTCTAAATTATTAACGCTCGAAAATTTACATCAAATTTAGCTGTTTTATAACCGCGTTAAACCACTTAAAAACGAACTTAATAATGGCAATTAAATATGGAGACAACGTGATTTTTCTACAATTAAAGGTCTTTTAATGCGATCAGTAAATACGCAATATGGTCCTGAAATCACACATTTAATACAATAGTTTCACGGTCTACAACATTTGATGAATAGATATGTTCCACAATCGAAGAAAAATTGCCGCAGTAATTTTAGTAAATATGTAGTAGGCAGGTACTTCATAATCATTTCAAGGTTGAACCGGTTGTTGTGTAAAATTATTAGAAAATTCCGAATTTCCCGTTTGAACTGATAACCGCGACTTATCAACAACAACTTTACCAACCTTTTACAAGATTCCTCAATTTCTCCAAACAATCGCGGACTTCCTCTTCGCTCAGCTCTTTGCCCACGTCGTTGCATATTTTTACCTGCGGTGTCATTGCCCACGTTGAGCACCAAAACTGAACTAAAAATATCCTCTCAGTGCTTCTCGTATAGAAGTCGCGGTCAATAATTACTTACGGTACAATGCGAATGGTAGTACGGGTATTGCTTTCTGTGTTGCCTCTGCGGAACTAAACAGGTACATTCTCAGTGGGAGAATTTATGGCAAAAGCTAAATTAGGTCTACCGGTGCCTACTTAGACGAATTCATTCAGAATTCAACCACTTTTTCTATTAACCGCTTTAGAATTTTCACCTACTTAGGTATAATTGTGAACATTGAAAAAGAATTATAATGAAAAACATTACCTGCGGTGTTACCAACGAATATGCAAAGTCCCATAGAACGGCAAGCTTATAGAAAATATTTTTGACGAAAAAAACCTGTCGAAAATGTCGGCGCACAATTTAATTCTGTTTTTTTTTAAGGGAGGCAGGTTATATACTGCATGGATAACAAAAGAATTTCATATGTTCAGGGGACAGTTTGAATTTAAAAAACTAAAAGGTACTAGAAGCGGTCTATTATTATCAACATTGATGGAATATCGTGGGTACCATTTTAACAGGTACATAGCATAGGTACCTATTTTTCAAAACTTTCCTTTTAAATAAGTACGAAGTAACAACCTAAACTATACATAGCTAGGTAATGCAATTGAAAAAGACTTTCGTGCTAATAATTATTATTTTTTAAATTGTAGCCAAAGTGATTTTTTTTCGACCTTCATCTTGAAATAAATAATTGCATTTTTCCCAAACTGAGAAAGCCATTCCATTATAATTCGAACGCTTTTCGACAGGTAAAAGTTCAAAGTAAATTTTCCCGCTATCGCTATGCTTTTCACAATAAGAATTCTTCTCAGGAAATTCTTTGTATTCGTCCCTCCATTCATTACTCCAATAAAAGGCATTTCGTTTTTGAACACCCACTATAAAGTGGCAATTCTTACGGTACAAGTGTTGTTTATACATTATCCCACATTTACATGAGTTCGTTCGCTATTTAATGACTATTTTATTAAATCATATAAGAAAACCGAGCGAACTTATGTAACGACCCTATAGAAATCCTTATTTCAGATCACAATTTTTTATATACAAGTCATGTATATTTTCAATAGTTTGCACTGAACATTATTATACTCTTCATTTTACATTTGGTTGTATCAATATGTTGCATGCACTGTATATTCATTGGCTTTACATGAAGAGCCAATTTATGTTGTTGGTTGTCTAACTCAAGTTTTTACTATATTACTAGCGTCATCTACTGGAAAATCTCTGTGTCCCCCGGTCTGTGCTTTGGCGTCTACAAACCTCTACTCTTTTCTTCTATTCTATTCTTCAAATCGATTGGAAACGTCAATAACACAAATATAACCTATATTTTTGATGAAAATGTTTTCGCAAAATGAAGAAGACAAACTCGATTGGATGTATAAGGTTAGTTTAATTCATTCTAATCTAACCATGTTTTATATCAGAATGCGGAACGTGTACAAAAAATAAATAGATCAACGAGTCATAAGCATGATTGAATTAGTATTTCTTTATTCATGCTCATAAGCACACTATTTTCTCACCTTATGTTCGTTCGTTTGTTTTGAGTATCTATTGTATCTATGTAGTGTCGTGAAGTGTTGAGTAAAATAATATTACACTGTAAACCAGCTGATTTCCATAGCACCCTCAAACACAGTAGTCATAAGTGTTTATACAGGGTGTTTTTTTAATGGACACTCGTATAAAATCTTTACTTCACTAGATAGGAAAAATATTTTCACAGAAAGTTGTAGGTTGTTACACAACAACTTTTGATCATGTGAGAGTTTATACAGGGTGTTTGAAAAACCATGTAGGGATAAAACTACATTTTTTAAATGGATTCCATACAACTTGATGGTGGAATTGGTTAGAGGATCGAAAAATATTGATTATACATTGAAGCATCTACATTTCAAGTTCGACAGTGGAGGAGATATTTACTGTTGAATTTAGATTTTTACGATTAGGTAATATCTACCCTGTACTGAGTGTTTTTTTTAAGTCCGTATCAAAAATTTTATTTTATAATATTTCGCTATTTTAAGGTCACAGACTTCTTGATAAAATGTTTTTATGTTTCAATTTAGTACTTCAATCATGGATGAAATAAAATATGCTTATTTTGCTATGTGCATTCTCCATGGGACACCCTGTATGAAATCTAACATGTTGATAC
>JAUIMY010000126.1:0-67746 GCA_033557855.1 Hydrochus callosus | reverse complement strand
GCCGCGCCTCGCAAGACGCTCCAAACAAACCCCCGGAACCGAAACGACACGAGCGTCGGACAACTTATTATGGGATACGTCAAAATGTGAAATATGTAGCACGAAGGATGAATTTCATTACTTGGGATGGGGCGCGTCTTGGGGAAAAGGGGACTCGCCTAACTTCCGTGGAGCGTTGTATCATAGTGGCTCGTTCAAGTGATCGAACCTTTCGCCGCTTAGATTTTCGGACGACGACATTATTCAACCAGCCTTCTCTAAAGATGAGTCTATGCTTATCAAGCTAGGACAGTAGTTCTGAACTTTATTAATTGCGACATGTCACACGGAGACGATTTCAAGGTATGGGCCCGTAAGCCCAAGCCGCCGAAGCGTACGTCAAGACCGGCCTCTTGTATAGGTAAGTTAGGAAAAGCAAACGCTTGTTCCCCAACGACAAGGTTGATCGGGTGTTCAGAAGCGGATATAGCTTGCAGAACTAGGCCGGTACGTGGCTTTGCACAGGACGTTGTCCGTGTACTCCCGGAAGTCCTATCCAGGGTTACCCCTGGAATCTGAGCATTGTAGATAGCCGTGAGGAAGATCTCGCGGCCATCCGCGAGAAGGATCTTACGGCTATCCGTGAGAAGGATCTCGCGGCCACCCGCGCGACATCTAACGCGTCAGATGTCTAGATGAACGTATGCTTACCGAAGGCGTCTCCGTTGTGTTCTGGTGGCGTCAGCAAAAGACAATAGCAAAAACACAAAGGCTATAAAAACAAAAGCAATAGACTCTAGAGTTCAGATAGCTCTCGATTAAAGTGGTTATATCATGAGACAACCGCGGTAGATACGAGGGAGGCTCAGATTAGGAGCTGAGGGGAAACTGGGTACAGTACCAACACAAGAAGTACACATAACACGAAGGCCAGAAGAGTAGAAATGAGCGAAAGTTGCGAAGCGAATGCAGGAATATGAAGGGAAGAGGAAATATAAGCAAAACGGGAGGGTGGCTTGAACTAAAAGGCCGTAAAAGTGTCGCTGCGCGCCACCCATAAAACCTCGATGGCCCGAAGATCCGGGGTTATCTTTAGGGCTAAACCGGAACCCGAGATAATTGTCGCAAAAAGTGGGCACGCACAGACCGGAAGAAAATTTGGGTTAGTGGTGAGGAACGTCCCACTCTGGGGATATCATTAGCGATGAATGTGTGCTGGGGGGTTAATTCGCGTCAGGCGTTTGCGCAACAGCCGATTTGAGGGGGCGGACAAAAAAGTTCACGCCAGGAAAACTTCTCAAATTTGGCTTACGACCTCACATGTCACAGTATTGCAGTGACGGCAGCAAAATTTTGATCCTAAAGTACCGTCAGCCTACATCACTCAAGGTTGAATTTCAATAATTAAAACTTTGGGGTTTGTTTTGGGCCCGCTAGCCCTCCGGGTGACGCCTGCAATGACTTCGCATTATCATGTCGGTTAAACTCTCCCCGCGGTTTTCAAATTTGTTGGTGAGGCTATTCTAACTTTAGAAAGGTTTCATTTTACTGTTCATTTTTATTTTTACTGTTTCATTTTAATGTTTCCTCATACCCCAAATTATGTTACACCACTCATATAAATATTCAATTACTCATTGAAATTGAGAAAATTGCCATAATTGTTGTTTTTTAGAGTAACTGCAGTGTGCAGGTATTATAATTTTCTATAATATTATCGAGGGTCGGATGCATCTGGGATAGTACTCATAATTTTCAACCAGAGTACGCTTATCTTGTTTTGGGACGGATTAAGTAGGTACCTGGAGATATATCGACTTCATTTGTTGATCTCAACAGGTATTGGCAGAAACCCCGTAGCAAATCGGAACAGATTTCGTTGCCATAAATCACCGGCGGATTCGAGATGGGAGTCGTTCGCGGGCTGCGTAAATAAAATGTTAAAATAAACCTTCACCGCAAGCTATTTCAAATAACAAACACCCGAAATTTATTGCTCCTTTGTTCGATTCGCGTGGTGAGTTCAATCCTACGCGTCAAGTGCAGCGGCATTTTTCAATGGGAAAAACTACGTACGTCTGACCTATTTTGTTGCGGGAATAGTTCTGCTGGCTGGTGCGGAATTATTTTTGAATGTCACGATCTTTCGTCTGCGGGCAACCTTGCGCCCGGCCACCGCCTTCTAAGGTCAGGTCAATGTCGACCAAACAGCGGGACCCGCAATTTTCCAGCCGCTTACTCTCAACATTTGCTATTTTACAAGAGCGATTGTGCTGGAGTAATGACACTCACTGCATTCCGGTAAATGCAAGCTGTACTTTATGTTTCGCTGTTAAAAAAAATAAACGGGAAATCACCATCGACCAACGTCGTGATTGATTGGTTCTTTTTTATCATGTGGTGGTTAATTTTCAACTGACTGTAACGACACATTTGTGACAGCAGCCACCATCAATACCTACGATCATGGATTAATAATAATAATTCACTATAATAAAAAAAAATGCCACAAAATTTAGTCTTAGATACAATATTGCCAGTCAGCATTAGCTTTTCCAGCTAATAATCTACCTAGAAACACATTTTCCGGCTTCTAGCCGACACATATTGCTTAATCCGGATCTACGTGAGAGCACATGACACGGCGGGGATGTTAAAGTTCCGTGTATGCGGTGACGTCACGTCCTCAAGATGGATCCCGCAGATTCCATTACCATACTCTCCCAAAGGGGAGTATTGACAAACATAGTGTGGGGTGAATAGGATTCTTATTGACGCGCTAAGTTCTACTGTAGAGAGATTGCTCTGCTGGAAACTTCCCGCAAGAACTCCCAAAAGATGCCCCTCAAACCGGGCGGCATATATTAAGTCGCTGAGTGCGAAGGTGAGAATTCTTGTGCAAATTTCCTGCCATTAGCGGCCGCCGCAGCCGGGCCCTCCAAGTGATTAGTTCATTTTTCAAAGGGAAACAATAATGGCTCACGTAACGAAATTATGTTAACGAGGGGCGCTTTTTGTTCTTCGCTTGGATTTCGGGCGTCGCGAATCCGCTGACCGTGCCCCTGAATACATTACTGTTTCAGGGTTGGGGTGGCCTGGAAACCGCCCTTCCGGAAATGCAGAGCGCGTGGTCGCTGCATTCGCAGATAAACCGACCGCTACGTTTACGTGTTTGGAAATATTTTCATTTTAAAAGCGTCCCTTAAGCTGGCTGATGGCCGAGGCGATACCGGAGCTATTTGCATGAAAAACAAAATGCTGGTCGGATACTCAGGTTGATGTATTCGATTCGAATGGATTCCCTCTGCGGATGCTGCGGCACGCCCCACAATTTCCATTTTCCCTAAAAGATGTGTGGTAATTCTCTGCATCCCTTAATTCTTATTCTCCGGAACTACGTACAAGGGATGTTCCAGAAAACACTTTGGAATTGGTATGTACAGTGTTATTCAGGGATAAGTACATTCATTTGAAGGGGTGAAAGTTGATAAATAAAATTTAAAAAAATGAGTCTAGGTACATACCACAGAAAAAAATACAGGGCGTTTTAGAAATAAATTTGGGAATTTTTATCATGCATAGAACTAGAACTCATTGAAATAGACAACTTTTTCCTGTACGGAGTCAGCCGAGCCACGCGCCATTTCCAGTTCGTTCGGTTAATTCCGCGAATTGTTATACTCCAGACAGTCGACGGTGAAGAACTACAGAGGAAAATATTGTGAACAATAAGAATTGAGTGTATAAACGAAGGCTGCCTGTTTCTGTGCAAGAAAACACAACAACTTTCCAATCCTGTGAGAAAATGCAGCGGCTCGACTTCTCCCCCAAAGGTGATGTGGAGTGTATTTCCGCGAAAATTCCTCTCCCCCAAAGGCTTCAACATCTGAAAGCGCCGGGCGTTAAGCTTCCCACCACTTCCGTCCGAGAATTCTAATGCCGAATGGAAAGTGAGGCAGGCGAGGATCTCATGGATTCGCCCCAATCCCCAAATAAATGGGACATTAAAATGCCCTTTGTTGTGAGGCGATGTATTTCCCCACTTTGTACCGAGAGCCAACCCTTGAAGATATTATTCATGTTGCAAGCCGGAAAACAGAGGGCGATGTTTTATTTATTTTTACCGGCTTTGTGCCTGCGCTCCCTACACCATTTCGCCATTGATACTTCTGTTATATTCCTTACATATTGCGCTAGTCGACTTTCACTTCTACCTTTAGCATTTTCAATGTGACCTGGACTACCACCATTATTAGTTCTATTATCTTTCATTGATTTTTTTACCCAACTACTAACGTGTGTTTAAAAAGTTTCTCCCTCAGAGTAGGCCATGGCCATTCAACTCTTCTCGCAGCAGCAGTTCGTATTCGTCATGTTGCATTTTTCATTGGGTTTCCCCAACACCGTTTCCTTTGCGAATTGGGAGGTGCTGACCTCTCTCAGCTCCCGCAGCGTCGTCGGCACCCATATCCCCGACAATACATACTTCATGCACTTATTGCGCTCATAAAGCAATTCTGAAAACGGCATAATGCATTCTGTCCGCACCCTCCGCCTGATCGCACGAGCAAACCCGCCAGACGGCTCCTTGACCGTTAAAAGTGCTATTTACCAAGGTTGGCCGGAGCTCTTGAAAGTTTTTACTGCAGCAGCTTGCAGCTTCCGCTTGTAATCCCCTAATGATTCCCCTCATGAACGGATGATGGTGAGCTTGAAGATTAGCTCTTCCGACTTGAGTCGAATACTAAAGCTCGGCAACTTTTCGGGCGACTAGGGAATAGTTCGGTGATGCAGGTGCTCGTTGAAGTTTGTGTTTATATCGGAAATGGCCGTCTTTATGAGCAGCGGAATTGCACTTAAAATAGGGTTTTCGTTAAAAACGGAAAATAATTATTTTTGCGAACAAAATTGCATGCATAATTGAGACGTTTTACTGAGGCAACGAAGTCGTTATGCACAAGGAAACTATTACATGCTTCTAGGGCAATAACCCCCCCCGGCTCAAATGCCCCTGGAAAAATATTCCCTGTTGATTACTACAGGGACAATAAACCCTCGTGTAAAATACTCCCGTGTAAAATACCCCCGAGTTGTCATGACAATAGAGGGGGTAGTTGATCTGGTGGTTATTGTCCGGATGCTGTATAATTTTTTCAAAATTATTTTCATCGATCAGTTCTCAATGACTTCGACGCAAAAATTAAGACCAGATGCCTTGTTGCCGTGTTATGTCGAGAATTATGCCAATCCAATAAACTTCAACTAACGGAGCTCTCGTCCCGCCTGATAAGGAATGGTACGCATTCAGGTCCAAATCTGATCCCCCTACGTGAATAATTCGGTGCCGGAGCCGTTGCCCTTGCCCTATTCCCGATGCCTAACGTCCGCAGCCCTCAATTTATGTGGCCGGTGTAATTGGAGTCGGGGCTTTACCGTCCTAATTCGATTAAATAAGGTATCCAAACAAGCCGGAATCGGTTGTATCTTAAACCATTATTGATTGCCGTAAATATTTGCGCGAGTCTCCCTAGGGGTAAACCTCCCTCGGACTTCTGGTTAGCCGGACGGCCTTTTCTCGGGCCACGCCAAGATTGGACGTAATCCAGTTAGAGCTGTTTGCGCAATAGATTGCCTCCGCTTCATCGTCCGCACTGCTGATGAGAAGAATAATAATGGATTTGATGGCGTGCGGAATGAGCTATTCCACGCAATGAAAAGGAAGATGGGTTTCGGGGCCGGAGTTATGCCCAGGTGAATTGCCGGGAATAACGTTCAATCACCAAACGGCCATAAATCCTATCCGGGTGCATCGCTCGCTGCATTTAATACTCTGCCGGGTTGAAAAATGGGCGCCCTTTGGAAAATGATATCGCTAGGAGCCGGCCGATAATAAAATCCAATCCAATCCGACCCGATTCTCGTATTATGATCACGTAGCTTTTACCGATGTTACTCAATTAGGGAAGGGATGAATCAGGGCTGGAACTTTCTCTGTTGGAAGTTGGAATCATTGGGAATCTGATGCACAAATACAGATGATGACCGCGAACGAAACAATCTAATCGTTGACAAGCTACAATCTACGTATTCAATATAACGACCCCATTTAAATCCTTCTTCGACCCAGCAACTGTGAAACTCGCCCCACTCGGTAATGACTGTATCATTTCTAACCCACATTCGCGTCGCGCCGTAATTGCCATGCACCACTTTGGCCGAACAAATCGCCTCGGTAGCCGCAAGCCAGGGGCATATCGCGCCTGGGAATTTATTAAACATGATTTACTGCTGGTTTTCACAGCGAGTTTTTCCGCACGGGGCCCGCGCTTTCGCGTGAAAAGCGATCAGATCTGGGCGCCACTCGAGGCTTATCAATTTCTCTTTAAAAATCAATCTCCCGCCTGCTCGAAGCCCAGGGAAAAGGGAAATCCGCTTTTTCATTTACATATCACTTGCTCATTTCAATTTGTGAAATGCCTGAATAAATTTGTGCCCGATGCTTATCCGCACTTTCTTTTGCAGGTAAGGGCTTGGACGGTGCTTCGGTGAGTTGACATTCCCCCTTATTCGGCGTTTTGTAATGGAACGCAAATTTACTCTGCAAGGAGGAAGTCGGGCCGCGAGCTTGTGAGTAGAGCTGGTCATCAAATATTTTACAAATATTGGAAGTTAATTTAGCATAATCTTACTATACTTTAATGCAGATTCAAATAGGCAATAATTAGAGTAACATACGTTATCACACGTTACCAAATCACACATCATTAAAATGAAACGCAGGTGTTATTTAATAGAGTAAAATCGCACAAAAGAACGTTATAACGGCGGAAGTTTAGTCGGATGAAGAAATCCGACTCTCTGGGACGCATTAATGTGTAGCATATTTCGTGGATGGAGTTACTGGCGTATCTTGGATATGAGCTTCCCTTGCAGCCGTACGTTCTGAATTCCGCTTGGTAATATCCTGCCTGATATATTGACAATACGGAACACTTACCATCCTCCTTGCGCATTGTGTGCACACGGCACGAACCGATAGCGCGAATTTCAACAGAGCCTTTTTGCACGCCCTAATAAATATCACACTATAAGTGCGAGATGCAGCATTTACACTGAACTTAGTGCTTATTGGAATAGCGATTCGGACGATTTCCCTTGTATTCAGTGTGAATGCATTGGGCTCACAGCGTTAAAAAGCCATCGAAACACAGGCGTTGGGTCAAGAAAAACCTCTTAAACGTCTCAAAACCGTGAGTGTCGCACTCCGAGAGAGTCGGACTAATGGGAGAAGGACGCGTCTAAAGCGATATAGAGGACTGGACGCGAAATATAATTTTGAGATAATATATTCAATAATAATATCAAATATAATTTGATCAAACGGACTTACCAACCTTAGTGAAGCGAAGAAAGAAATAAATTAAAAGGTAAACATACCATATACTTCCGCCCGCATCACTACTCCGTATATTAAGCAGAATCCGCACGAAAGCGAGTCCCATTCTCCCCCCGACCCCCATCCCATTTGATTTATGCTTGTTTTTCCGGATTTATCTTTTAGTTTCCCCACTGAATTATTCAAGGAACTAAGTTCGGATTTGTCTCGACCGCACGATTGCTCAAGGAAAAGTTAAATTGGCACTGCGCGCCCATATTTTCACGACCCGTCTGCCCGAATATGTTATCTCCGCGCCGTCAAAATTTCACGGCCCTTCCTCGATGCCGCGTACGTTTTTTTTACGAGAAGGCATTTTTTACGCGCCGGTTTCCATCATTCGATACGCCCGAAATTGAAACGCGCATGTTGCAGCGGTAATAAACCACCCTCGATGACTGCCATTAAGCATCCGCCCTCCGCAGGGCCAGTTGGAAGTGGTTTTTCCGCGAGAGGTGGGGGACGGGAAACGGGGAAAAGGCTCTCATGCGTCATATTTATATTCCCGGTGGACCTTAGTCGGGGTGATATTTTCCTGAGAAAAGTGCCATTAGGTGCACCTGGGTTGGGATGGGACGTCGTTGGTGGGACTCCAGTTTTCCCGTTATTTAGGTGCTTGTAGTGCTGTTGCCTTTTGCTGGTCCTTCGTCCGTTTGCGAGCCATTTTCACCAACGCTGTTTTACTGTAATGCAGATTTAAGATGGCAACTTTTGTCAATTTCCTTACGGTTTTTATACTCCTCAAAACGACGTTTTCAAAGTATTCTTTTGTAATAGATTCGCCCAACTCTATAAAACCGAACATATTGAATAATTACTCAATAGCAAGGAACGAACGCGTGGCGACACCGCCATTTGCGTTGATGTGGCGCCACGTTTTTCCCTTTCACAGGATGAAAAATGACTGCGGCCCAAAGAACAGACTAAATTCGAGGGTCTGTCCATTAGGGGCCCCAAAAGCGACTTTCATGGGCAAACAGCGTTCATTAAATATAATAAAGGAAGAGAAGGAGTTCGACTGAAACACTTTTGACGCGACTATAAATCTCTTTCTTCCGACCAATAATGTATTTACAAAGGATTCCGAGCCCTCGGACTGGGGTGGCCTTAACTTCCCTGCGTTTGCAATATCAACAAAACTTCCGACACTTCTCGTCGAAGTTTCAGCTTGTCCTCAAATAGCTTAGGATTAAAATTTTCTCCTTAATTGCGGTCATAATGGCTTTGAGTGGAGGGAGTTAAGTACTCTTGAGGAACTTCGGTTTAAAGAGTATCGTGATAATTAAGTGTTCAATCCCATGCATATCCGCATATCCGAAAGTGATATATGTAGTCAGGTGCTAATTAGCAGGTACTCTGGGCAGGACAGGGCAGTGGTAGTTGGGTAGGAAAATGGATAGGCCAGAACCAGCTACCATTAGCCGTATCTACATGATAATGCCAGTCAGTCTTAGGTGGGGGGTGAGCTCAAGAGCAGCTCTATACCGTCTCAGTAATACAACGAAGATAAACGAGGTTGCGCGCGCAGTGCGTTCGTCCGCTGCGTTTGAACGCGCGAAGAATACTTTAGCTGAAGGCACAGACGAGGATACTATTTTTGGTCTGTGCTGAAGGACAAATTCAAAGGACAAAGAAATTCGAAACATACACTCCATCTCTCAACTTGAGGCGCAGATCTGTGCTTGGGGGCGATCGCCCTCACACGGAACAATCCGCAGCATTGACCATCCACCGCCACGAGCATCCAAACCGGACCGTTGCATTATTCATGCGGCGAGAGTCGACCGACATTTTTCCGCCGGCCCTTCGCTGCCCAAATACAAACATGCAATTTGCAACTTCATTCGGCGGAGACCCCGGAAGGACACTTGTTTCATTGAAGCGGCCATCCGGCCATTAGGCCCGGATCGGGAGGAAAGGTTCCACCAGTAAAAGTGAGCCTCATTCTCATCAGGGGAAAAGGCGATCCGGGGTGCGGAACGGGCCTCTAATGCCCGATGCCCAATAAGAGCAGGCCCTACGGGGCGACACGATCGGTTAGAGCCCAACTGGGGTTGACGTAAGCGGTGCGTGCCCTCACGCGCACTTTCGTGGTGCTTTGCGCTTACCTTGGGCTTGGGAAATTGGACCCGCCTTGGGGGAGTTATAAATCTTTTCGCTTTGCCAAGGTGGAATAATAGATAAAGGGAATGGGCGATGTGGAAATCACATTTTATGGGGGTCCAGATTCGTACGAGGTATAGATGGGTGGAGGCGTATATGGGTGGAGGTGATTATGGGTGGAAGTGTAGGTGTTTTTAAGGACTTGCCGGAGTGTATGCACTCTTTAGGCATTTACAGTCTTATGAGTGTGAGTATTTTTAGTGCAAATGCGAAGCCAGCCTTTCATCAAAACGCTTAATAGAACGTCTTGAATAACTCTCATGCTAAAAATATTTACGCCATCTGGCGAGATGGTTTGTTTGTCGATGCTTGATTTACCGATAATGTGCGTGAATGATCGCATCAATGGGTTGTTAGAAATGATTGATTTTGACGTAAACGAAAAGAGGAATTTAGTTTATAACTAGCCATTGGAAGGCAAATGAACTTTCAGCTATATCAACATTATTGACGACCGCCGTGGTTAAAGGGTTTAAGACAAAGATCGAAGTTTGAATGATTGAACTTTATATAGATACATAATTGCAAGTCTTCGATTAATCTAATAATAATATTTACAAAAATTGCGGAAATTAAATTGCAAACCCACCTACTCTTTGACATGATTTTCTCCTTAAAACCGAACGTTTTCCCGTCAGTATGAAATGATATATTTTTCTCCTCGGGGAATACACACTACCATTACCTCAATTTGTTGCGCAGGAAATAACTCGGTATGAAGTTTCTCCACCTAATAATAATTACCTGCGATGGGCGCGCATGTGTTGGGAGTGCGGAAACCCCAATAGTGCCAACACTCCCCCAGGGTTGGAACTTAACGGTTCGCGCGCACCCGCAAAACTGATGATTCCATCCGAATCGCTGCTTCCTTGTTGTCTGTAATTTTGGGTAAATAGGCTATTTAATTAAGCTCATTTGATTTATGGCGCACAATACCCACCTACGCGGAGCGATAAGGGCTCCGGAATCTACCCACTTACGTGGGCGGGAGCATGGGGGTGCTATTTTTGATGGAAACGTCGAATTCTTGAGTTCTATTCCGAATAACGAAATTGAATTTCTGCGTTTCAAATTAATCGTTAGAAAATTAATTATTATTAATAATACCTGCTGTATACTCGACCTTCATTTCGCCCCTCGCCATACACTAATATTGGTATTAATTACTACTACAGGTACTAACATAAATATTATATATAAATAATGAAAGCTAAGGCACTAATCTTCTTTTGTACTGGACAAACAGCAGAGCTCTAAACTCCATAAAACCATAAATTACATCCCCAACAATTTCCAATTTAATCCAAATAACTGAATCCAGCAATAAAACTAGCATCTTAGCGTTCTGTATCCGACGATCCGAACATTCGGGTATGCGATGGGTTGAAGCATTCGATGCGACTCCGATTGGTGAGTCGACGCACGTGCTGAAATTTTCAGCGGAAAAGCCGGCGCCGAGCAAATGTTCCCGAGCGTCCGTTCAGTTTTCATTAAATTCCCAGCCGATGACTGCCGAACGGGCGTTTTCTTTGTTTTACCCCGCAAGCCAGCGACAGGGGGCGCCCGCTCATTGAATTGCTGAATAAAGTTACGGACCCGTTTTCGCAGCGTCTGCGGAATTGCATCCGGATTATTACAAACGACTGCATGTCAGATATATTTCCCAGCTACCGCTGTTCTGTCTCCGCTAAGGCTCCTGCACAACGCTGGCGATGAATATTATTGCCGTGAATCACACTCGAAAGAGGGAACGACCACATGACATCTCAGCCACTGTCTGCGCTTTCAGCCATGACGCTCCCGAACGACAGATGAAGAAGTGGGTCATGTCTCCTCTCTGGTCATGATATTTTGAAATGAAACCTCGTGCCACTCCTCGGTGGAGAAATCTTCTGATTGAAACATTTCATCCCCTATTTGGTTACGTTGTTTTACATAAAATCAAAACAATATCTATCTATCTATCTGCAAAACTACGTATATTATTGACTAAATGGTTCAGTTCCAAGCTTCCCAACTCATTGGAACTCTCATGCGTTAGTTACCCTTTCAGGTTTATTAGGTAAAAGCTCGGGCTGTTCTCATGAGGGTTTATAATTCCCTGTGCAGAGTTACAAACAGTTCTAAATATTTACATTCGCGCCAGGCTAATTATGAGATGGACTACATCCGAGGGTTTATCACGTTTCAGGAGCACATTCATTTCGTCCGCATCGGAATAGTTTTCTCCAACATCAAAGAGTCCGGGCTTCGACTAGAACATTTCAGTCCAGAACTTTTATATTGCAGGGTCTTGTTTGAAGTGAACAATAAACTAAAGAATAATTCTGTAAATTCTGTAAAAAACTTACTAGGTACCTACTACTAAAATTTTCTGAGACAAAAGGAATTGGTATGTAGCATTGTATTTTAAAACAATACCACGAAAAACTGTTCCTCACCTATCACGAACACGCAGCACATAGGGTACTTCCTCCCAAGCGGAATCAATTTTTCACCACCCCCTCCACGGCAAAGCCACAAGCAACCCTTGTTGCGCACACCCCTGTTTCCCAATGACAAATAATTCCAATGATTGATGATCCCATTAGGCGAGTTCTCTGCTTTTGAAACTGCTTCATCGCATTTTCCGATCGACTCTCAGCGCCATCGCTCAGCATAAATCTCCAGATTTTGGAAAATGATGCCAAGACAACCGAACGTTTGGACTCGAGTGTATTTATTGCATTACGACTGGAAGTTGACTGGTCGTGGAGGTTAGGTTAGGCTTTGCTGTCAGTCTAGGTTGGGTTAGATTATGTACGTTAAGTTTCGTTGGATTACGCTAAGTTAGATTAGAGCAGGGTAGGTTGGGTGAGTTTAGATTGTATTGAACCGCAAAATACAAAAAAAGTCCAACCTGCGTTGAACAGCAAAAGGGCGCGTCCGCGTCCCTTCCCAGTAAATATTTGCGTTTTGATTTTAAAAGCTTCCGCGCCGCTGCTGCCAGGAAAAATTAAATATTTTCGGGTGGAGCGCAGGCCAAAAGCAATTTACAGGTTTTAATGATTGCGCTGGAAATTGGAACAGAGGATGAGTTGTAAATGGGTACTTTTAATTTTCCTATGGCATTATTTTCAGGGGAAAGGGTGGAACACGATTTTCGGTTGGAAAATTCGTTCGTGGTAAATCACCGAATATTTCTCGCGACATTTTAACAATGAATTGAAGCTATTTTATGTATTTCAATTTTACTTATATTTTACTATGCATTCAAATCATACTCCTGCTTGGATGTGTTCTTTAAAGAAAACCAATTATTGTTTTCATTAGGAAAACGTTGTATTGTATTTAATGTTATTAGAAAGGAGAGGCTGCCTCCCAATGACACTGAAAAGTTAATTTTCAATGGAAGAAACACCGTGGTGGTCATTAATCAATTGGGAAACAAAGACTTCATTAACTTGTAATGGGGAAAATTCCGGGTTACGAACGGCATTATTTGATCTGCATTGTCAATTTTCCGAGCTCATTTCAATTCAATGATGCCGTGAAATGCGGCGAAACAAATGGCCAATCGAACGAGGGTTTAGGTGCCCGTATAGAAATGAAACAATCTATATGCACAGTACCGTGCGAAATGTGGTACGCGAAACCATAGTAAACGATCAGTGAAATTCTTTTTTCTCCTATGTATACGGTGCTTGTACTTCGATAAGTGAAGAGATTTGTCAATTCCTGACACAACTCCATTCTAACGAATTTCTGTTCGCACTGGGTGGATTCTGACTAATCGTTCGTATTTTTCTCCGCGAAATGACGCGAACCCTCTAAATGAAACACATTCGACTTCTCGCGTACAGAAAAAAAAACGTTCGGGGTGGAAGCGAGCGACGGAAAAAAGCTCCACCCGAGTAAATTAAGGCGGCACTCCCGGAGGAAAACAATTTCTGCAGACGAGCCCCAGAATGAAAGAGGGGAAACAAGTCCTGGGGAATTAACGGTCGACACTGTCTTCAATTTTTAATTAGATTACATAAGGTAGTCCGGATTTCCTCAGCTCGGCTCCGCAGCGCTCTTCAGTAGCGGAAGTGGGGAAAAAAGGAAACGGCGACTCAAACAATGGGGGGATGGAAAAAAACGTAAACTTGAGCTTTTTCGGTGCGGCGTTGCTCGGAAACTTTCGTCTTAAAAGCAACCCTTTCCGGTCCAATAAATTACAACAAAGATGCATTTCCTTGGATGTGTACCCGATTAGTACTGGAGAGGGTTGAAACAATGGAACTGGCCAATATGATACCATCGCTAAGGCGATTTAAGGGACGTTTTAAGCGAGTTAGGTTATGTTAGGCTAGTTTACGTTAGGTTAGGTTTGGTTAGGTTATTACATGCTACTATAACTAATATCAGTTCTAGTACCATGGGTTAAAACGGAGTTCGTGAAGGACGGCCATGCGCAAGAAAAGTCGATGAGACGTCCGAAGAAAAAGATCGTTCATCCAAAGTGTTTACACAAAAAATCCCTGCTAGCAATATAAGCTAGGGGTTGGTTTCCATCCGAGGAGACTTTATTGACACGAAAGCCTCAGTCCGGTCGGGTTGAAGATCCAGGCCGTTGCATAAGCCTTGATGAAATTTTAGGGGACTCGCTTTATTAAATAACCATATCCTGTGTAAATTTACGCTGGGGTGGTGAATAAATAGGGGTGATTACAATCGACCATTTTTTGAGAATACAAATATTGTTGTGAGGACACAAGTAGCGATTCCCTTTCGAGTTGAATTCAACCAACCGATGCGTGTTTGTAGTAAATTTGTTCAAACGAACTTTGGGAAGTGAATTCAATTAATCTTGCGTGCAAATATTTATTCGAACAGTCCCCACGAGGGATCGTTGTTTTAAAAAAAAATTGATCAATATTTTCAAAACGAAACTATTAAATTAAAAAGCTCTCCCTACCGTGACGTTGTTCTTTTACGTTGACAAAGCGAAAACATTGGATGTTTCAATTTACTGAAGGAGTTTAATTGATTGACTGAAATAGTCGTTCTTAAACCAATTTCTTTCGAGCCGCTTTGGACGGAACTAGGTACTTTTCCAAAGGTTGTTTTTGAATATTATTTTCAAATGTTACATTGCTCTGCTCGAGACTTTTTGCTTCATTTTTCGCCTCCGCAATTTTGCTCCAACATTCCTTCAGAATCCCTTCATTTCCAAAACGGCACCTTCCCCCCACGCAATCTCCCACTGAACTCCCCCGTAAAGCAAACGTTCATCCCAATCATAAGTCACCCCCTACTCGCCGCAGTTGAGGGGGGTGGCGTTGCGTTGCTGTGAAGTGAGGCCAGCAAACAAGCTCACTGGCAATAAATCAAACCCAAATCGCCGGAAATGCACAACTTGCAATTAAAATTACCCCGAAATATGCCTAAGCCCCGGAAATTTACATGTTTATCCGACGGCGCGGCGGCCCCCTTATCAACAAAACCAGGACTTCTGACGATTTACATTTTATTGGATTCCCGGATTGGAGCGACTTAATAAAAGCGCCCGAGGGAGGAGACGGAGCAGGCAAAACGTAAACATTCCGCTGACCACAGTTCGCGCAGTTCGGCCGTTTATATTCGGTGGATTTGCGTTTTCGCGCCGCTTCGGGCTCCCACTGCAGATATCATTCGGCGGAAAATAAGCCGCAGCCCTTCGAGCACTCTCACCACCATCGCTATCGCCAAAGACCGTGGAAAGCCCTACATGCAGGCGGCCACAATTACGGGGTTGCATTTACCACTGGATGCACAGGACGCAGAAAATCTGTGGTCGCATTCTATTTCAACAGAATTCTGCTTTCGCGTTCGCTTACGCCTTGCGAAGCAGTGGGGGGGAACGGTACTTCGTTGCGTTCATTGGGCGAACCCACCATACCGTGTCGATAGCCGAAAGCAAATGCGGAATTCTAATGGAATGGAATGCGACCACTGAATACTCGTTTGCACTGTTGAATTTTGACAGATATTCTGTTAGTAAAATTAAAAGGATTCATGACACAAACAAAACTTAACACTCAATTTTACCGCATAGATTTTATGGCTGTATAGCAAGAAACAATATGAGAGTAGTATGTAAGAGTTGTGCTTGGGTCGTTCGTTTATTTTATTGCAAAATACGTCCTACCCTCCAACCCCCCCAGCCACCGCCCACCTCCGGCATAAAAATTCCCTTTTATTTACAACACTGCAGCCAGTGTTGGGTATACTTATTCTTTTCTAATTTATTGAGAGAATGAACGTCACCCGTCATACAATAGTGAAGGCAGGCAGTAAAAAGCTTTATTGTCACACTCAGAGTGGCCAGACGTACTTTATTAGGCTTTACGCGTGTTTGTGGCTTTCTGACGTTTTCTCGCCAATTTCAATAAAAAAACGAAACCGCTTTCGTCTCGGATTTTTCCCGAACAATTTGCCTGGTGCGAAGGAGCGCTGAAGGAAAACGCCGTCCGCAGGAAACGCGCGAACCCGTCTTGAAGTTTTTAATCCCGCCCTACGGAATTGTGACAAACTTAATGTTTCGTAAGCTCCAGTTTCACTCTTGTGAAATATTTCCCGGGAACTTTCCCGGCGGGTTATGGAAGTTTCGCTGGTTATCTCGACTGAATCGGATTCCCCAAAGTGTATCCGAGATTAAAGGAGTGACGTAATGCACGAATAATTACCTATCTATCTTTCGCTTCCATTTAGATGAGGGGATTTTGGCCGAAAACGATCGTCTGTTTGGCTGGGAGATCTACAAGCTTGAGTGTGTGCTATAGCAACGACCATTCATAGTGCTAAGTGTGTAGTTCGAAGTGCATAACATAAGTTGGTGTAAATTGTAATATTTGATTCTTGTAAAATTGCTGTGGGAACAAATGGGTTAAGATTTTCGTTGAGCTAACATCGAATAACCTGACGCGAAGCGTCCAAACGGAATAAACGAAAGTCCCTACGGAATGCAGTTGAGTTCTCCTTCGCCCCCGGTTAATTGGACAGGTCCTCCTTAACCAACATAAAGTAAAACTAAACCAGTGGGAATTAGAAATCTGCGGACTAGTTCGCGACGGCTCGGCGTCTCTCCGCAGGGCCGGCGCCCTTAAGGGCGCGTCCCGCCTCTCAAATGGAGTGTCGGATGCCACGTCACCCAGCCCTGGACTCCGCCGGATCCGGCCAGGAATGTGGATATTAAAATTCCTCGGCAGTCTCGTTGCAGGGTGCCAGGTCGGTTGCAGAGTTCCTTCGGCTAAATGATTTTTAGGATGTATTGTGAATTTCTAGCGACGACTTGGCGTGCGAGTTTCCTGCGGCACGAGGAGGAACGCCCGAATTTACATGCCCCGGTCTTGGGGGCGACGCGAGGGAAAAGTTGTCCTTGTCCGGCTCGCGGGTGCACTTCAGATGAATTTATTTACGGGGTCGAAGTTTTAATGCCCCGCTGTAAAAGGGCTTTCGTGGTGCGAGAGGAAATTCCTGCGGGTCTAATGGCCGAGAGGGAGGCGGGTGGAGGGAATGGCGGATGGCCGGACATAATCGTATGGAATCTAGGGAAGGGTTGTTTTCGTGGAGAATTGCTAGGGAAATTTACTTTCATAGGGTACTTCCTATAAGCTAAATAGCTCTGGGAGCCAACTAATGTATCGAAGGGTTGCTGTCCTGATTTTCCTCATGGTGCAGCATTTATTTCAGGTTTTTTAGGAGCACGCAAAATTTCCAGCCGATAGAGTATGTTCAAAATAGAGGAAATTGGCTTACGGGATTCCACCTAAACTTACAAGAAGTAATCTGTGGAATATATTTCGAAAAGCACATATATTTAACTTATTTTCCTACTAAACAGCCTTTTTTTTCAACACAATTTTGATACCGTGGCAAAAAAAATTCAATTCAGTGTCTTACTATTCTGCAGCCAAATTGGTTAGCTATCTTTCAACTTCTTGTTTCAATTTATCCTCGTTTGTGAAGCGTTTTAAAATACACTTTAAAAACTTCGTTTTGAAGAGTATAGCAAGACGATTATGTACAAAAATAAGTTGACATACTTTTCGAAATACACTTTGGAAAAAAAATAATGAAAAACAGTGTACCTAACCTACTTTCAAGACGACCCTCGTATGAAAACGTACAACACATTCAAATATGGAAATTATCTGGTCGATATAACCAAATGTTCAGCGCGAGGATGTATTTTAGTGGACCGCCCTCCCCCAGCCATCGATTCCAATAGGACTAATCCTTCCGGAACTAAAGACGAAGGAAACTCCAAAATTCCCCGGAAGCTATTTGCTCGCCGAGCGTCCTCCGACGACGCCTCCTTCAAAACGACAGATGCATATGATTCCGATTATGGCCGGGATGAGTCTTGGTTCGTTGGTCGGAGTTCCGTGCATGCGGGAAAATTCGCGCGGAACTTCGCCCTACATACGACGGAGATGCGCTCGATATCCCTTCCGACTCAAAGGGAGCATCCACGGTTAGGACAGCCGCTCGTTAAGTTTTATCTGGGACTTTACCGAGCGCGACACCATAATAAAATTAACTTTCCTTGAGCAATTTAATCTTAATCCGCACTCGGATCCGCACGGGGTGGAGGGCAAGAAGCCAAGACGCGCGCTCTGGTACGAATCGATTACAAATCGTCGACGTCCGATAAACAGGCGATTAAAATCATCCTCCGTCAGGATCCGGCTGCGCGTTATCCTTTTTACTGCGGTATTAAACCCACCCCCGCGGCCCGGGGGTGGGATTTATTGTGGGGTTGGAATTCGAACGGAGTGACGTCCGGGATGAGGCGGAATTGCCGGTGGGGGTGGTATCGCGAAGGGGTTAAGCTGCGAAGGAGTGGGATTCGAATTGAGGTTGGATTGCCGATGGGGTTGGATTGCCGATGGGGTGGGATTCGCAATGGGGTGGGATTTGCAATGGGGTGGGATTGGCGTTGGGGTGGGAATTAACGACGGGGTGGGATTCACGGTGGCGTTGGATTGACAATGGGGCTGGTTTCACTCCGGGGTCGATAAAATCGCGAAGACGACCAACTGTAAATGCACCGGAAGTTTATCGCCGCGAGCAAAAAGGCTTTCAGTATTTTTATTATAATAGGTAAGGCAGGGCGAATTAATTCTCGAGAGGACATAAAAATTTTACGAGTTGTCATAAATTCACGAGCGGGAGGGTAGCTTTGCAATTAATTTCTTGTGCAGGTTATTCTCCATATCTGGTGCACTGGAAATATTCTGTTTGCAAAGCTTCAGTCTTCTTGAATGTAGTTCAGGAAGGAAGTTTGACTTCAGAAATTAACAGTTGCGAAGGTGGTTTTACATTTTATTTATTGCCATCATTTCTACTATTATCACTCCACCTCTATGACGATGACGCAAATTACTGTTCAGTTTGTAGTTAAAAATGCACCCGTTAGCACGTAATTACCATGAAATAATTAACGCTTCGCTTAGTTTGGAGTAGTACTGTTCGGACACAGATGAAGTTTTTAGTATATTTAACAGTTTTAGCATGGCGCCCCTCATGAACTGTTTAACTGAGTAAATGAATAAATCGGAGGGTTTCAACAACCGTTGTTTTCTATTTGTGCCGTTCGTCGGTTGCCCGCACAAAATATGTTTTCAATGAAAATCTCGCGCATAGTGTGTTCGGAAAATGCATCCAAAAACCCACTTTAATCTTTGTTGTTTTTATTCCAAGCCAAATCCGCTTACAGCAGTGTTAACCGTGGAGCTGAAATGGACAACATGCGTTCGAGTGTCAATTTATTATGCATCGCGATGTAAATGCACATTGTGCGAACACATCGAGCCTCCAAATTGTACATTATTCACGGAGGGTGCCGAAATATAAGTGACCATCCGAAGCGGAATATTCAAACAGAATTATTTCTCTAATTGATGCAACAAGAACGACCCGATACTAAGTTTACAATAGCAGAAATTTCGATTGCTCCGAAAGAACACGCTTAATAAAACGGGGAAACGACCAAGCGAGCAAGCCCGCGGAAACAAAATAAGGCAAGTTTCTTATTTCACCCGCAATAGCTTGCATCTTTGATTTCAATTTAATTAAAGTAAGGATGGGCCTGGAGAGCCCAGACTCTTTTCCCAATGGTGCAGTGCAGTGGTCCCCTAAGAATGCATATTGCATTTAATCAAGAGATTCAAATCCGCGGTTCGCCAGCGATGGGGCGCGAGCGGGAGAAGCAAAGTTCCCAATACGTCCCTACACCTACACTCCCAGCTAGAGCGTTCCAAGGGAAGCGGATTTGCATGATATTAATACATTCTCGCGGAATTCTTTCGCATATCCAGAGTTATGCTAACTCGATGGGTTGTGCTCTTATTCACTCTCCGAGTTGGCGCGACACTCCCGACGTTTTCGGATGTTGTAGGGAAGAATGCGTCCCATCCAACTTGCCTCATGAATACGACGAGTTTCCGTGTTTTTCCGTTCGATTCCCGTTCGCCTGGTACGATTAACGGGCCGGAGCGGGGAACTGAATATTTCAAGGGGAGCGTTAGATCGGACCAGGAAACGCAGATGCGCCCTGCTTCGATTCGGCGACCGATTTAAATAATGAAATTAGGCGGAGAGTGTTTCGGTGTTGCTGTCGTCAGCTTCGGCTGCAGATGACCCCTTTTAGGTCTTGCTTCTCGTTGGTTGGGATCGGAGCGGACTCGGGGAATCAAACTGACCTACTTTTACCCCTTTTTCCGCATCAGGGTGCTGTGCTTTGTTTGACAATACCGACCATCTCGATCGGGATGTCCACCGCTTTTCCGTAAATTTCCCACAAATTTTCCGTAAGTAGTGGAAACTGATCTTGTTTTGTAGGAAAAAATCTTATCAAACCGATCCAATAAGCAAAGACAGAAGAGCTACAGCTCGAGTAAATTTTGCTCAAACACATTTCATTCAATTACTGATCATCTAAAGTTATATGACAGTCGAGGGGGTTTTCCGGCGCAGGTAGGCCTATGCACACGAGTGAGAGACCTAAGGATTATGCTCTCACTTGAACGCAAATATCAGCGGACACCTGTAGGCGAAGTTTGTTTACTGCGCAACAGTGGGCCGACTGCCATACAACTTTAGATGATATGTATTAGACAAATTGTGGTAGACATTAGGTACAACAAAACAATGGTAATTCCTCAGTATCCCCATAGAATAATAACCACGTTCCAACAACAACCAGTCAGCCCGTGACGAGTTAGAAGAGCCAGGATTCTGCGCAGTTACGACAACCACGCCCCCAAAACGACACTGCGCACAACCCTGACGTCGAAAGCTAGCTCGTGACTGTCGTTGGAATAATCCTATTAATTCCCCAGTTGGCATTTCAGTCGGCCCCAATACGTCGCCCGTCATCGTGCGGCACAAAGACTTGGCACGACCCCACAGTACCCTCAACCCTTAATTTCAGCTCCTCCCGCGACAGATTGGACCGCAACGCGACCGAGGAATGCCTCGCCCCATTGTGAGCAAAGCGATCCGCATTAAACTGCAATTGCCACATCCCTCCTGGGCTTATTGCATTTCCGATGCCAATTCCCGATCCGTCTTGGTTGGCAGCTCCGGAAAAACAATGCTGGGGAATATTTAATTTCGTCAAAGTCAAGCGCCACCGTGAAAACAACATCCCGCCGAGTGTTATCAATGAGGGTGGCAATATCTCACAGCAGGCAATACCAATCTCCCGGAACGATCTTGTAATGCCGGCTCTTCTCCCGTCTTCCGTCCCTTTTTGTCCGGCCGGAACGGAAAGGCATGACGCATTTTCCTGGCTGCGGATGTTTATGCGACTGTGTTCCGGATTTCTAGCGCCCTGGATTAAGGGGGAGAGGGCTGCGAATAGAATACGTGTTAATTGTTGCCTTCAGTTCGGGAATGTGCTTTGGCTTCCGGTTGTCTCCGAACAACCGAGACAAATTACCGACTGCCTTAAATTACGGCAACAGCTCGCGTTACCCATTTCGAGTTTGATGGATTACTCGGGATTCGCGCGCCGGATTGTTACTGACGACTCATTGTACGGGTTCCGATGAAAATGCTGAATAACGCACGCTTTGATGAATGGCCCGAACTTGGGTTGCTCCGATGAGGGGTGAATTATCCATGGAAAAATCGAGCGATTATCACGAGCTGGCGCGGCCTATCAGTGCTGAATTTGGAGGAGTCGGAAGTTTTATGCGGGCACATACCAAAATTGTAATTTTGGAATTCACCTCAAATTGTGCAACATCGTTTGATGTTGAATGTTTATCGCCGAGTTGAATTTCCCTCGCATATTTTTCGTTGGCACCCCTGGTCGTGCCTAGCACACAGTATTGTAACGTTTTTATTTATTTCCGGGGTCGTGCTCAAAAACAATTCACTTTGTGGTTAATAAGTTTCATTTATTTCAACCGAGAATTACACTTGTAGAGACAGAATTGCACTCAACTCAATCTGAAAGTGAATTACTGAATCAATGAATTGCCCTCTACTCTATCTGCGAGTCAATTTCCGAATGAATCAACGCGCGAGAGCGCTTGTATTTATATCGCGCACGGGGCCTCCAGAAGAATCCGGAATTCTCCCAATTCCCCCACGTGCGTTTGATTACATTCGTATCAGTATAATCTTCCATATCTAAAATGGATGTTCCGTTCTCTTCTGATAAATTGCAGGTAGGCCACTCCGAACAGAAAAAAATTACTTACTTACGGAAGAAAAAGGAAATAGGAGTTGCCCGCAGCGAAAGGATAAATAAGGGCAATTTATTAGAATAGCTCCGCAATGGCATTACACTCGAACCCGTGCCGAGGTAAATGAAGGTCTTGTAGCTTTGTGGGCCTTAAAATGAGCGTCTGTTCGTATAGCTTAATTCAGACGTTCCAGCTGTGAACTGCTACTGTTTGCGATCAGGATAATTTGTCATGGAACGTCTGACATGACGGGAACACGACTAGATGCATTGTTAAATCCATCATGCAGCAGGTGCACGGGCCAACAGCGACCTGCTGGCTTAAGAATACTGTATCATCCCCATTCAAATGACTGAGTATTATGGTGATTCAAGTTATACTATACTTCCATTCTTGAATGTAAATTACAAAGGGATTACAAATCTTTAGTTCTTTCCCAGTGTTGCTTTTTCCTATCGAGGGGTAGTCTTGTAAATTGAGCACTTGCAAACGCTTCATTACATTAAACATGACGACTAAGTGCCCAATCCCGTTTAACTGCGTCATCACTTCCAGAGTTTAGTGGCTCCGCGATAATTCCAATGCAATTGCACTAGCCAGCTTGAGTTTAGAAGATTGAATTGCTCATATGCAAATGCAGAAAGATTCGATCAGCAAACGCTCTTCTCTTGTACACTAAAAGAACCGAGCTGTCATAACAGCAGTGTACACACATAAGCACTTATGGTACGTGGAGGGTAGCTATGTAAATTTGCTTGTGGGGAATAAAAGCGCGATGAAAATTTCGTAAGTGTAACAAATATAAAACATTGTTTTGAAGTGTATAATAATAACACAGTGACTGCACTTTACATCAAATGGTTAGAGGAGACTTCCGCAGGGTGAAGGAGCGACGGTGGACTTGAGCCCACGTCTCATTAACATATTAATTGGAGAGTCAGATTGACAATTTCAAGTCCCCATCATGCGCTCAACCTTCGCCTTATGAACCTCGTAATGCGGCGTTTGAATAATTCCCGAAGGGGGGGGGGGCTGAGTTTTATGCACACAAACATAGTTTGACACTTAGTTCATAAGGCGCTGCCCGGTCGGATTATCCGTCATCGAAGTTAGATGAGCTCCGGCTCCGGTCGAACTTTGTACTTGATCGGAGGATCCGTACCCTCCACGTGATGAGGGTGCTTCGGTCAGGGGGTAGTTCGAAAATTTGTTGTTATGCATATAAAGTGGAGGTTGTGGATTTGTCGGAATTTGGGTGATCCGATTTGGGGAGATTTCAGGGAATATGGCCTGCGATTCGATTCTAATTAATCAATTATTTAGTAAACTTTTAATTTGTTATTCACACTTTGCCTTTCCCGTACATAACGTGTGATCTGGGCCGAGTGGAAACATTTTTATGCTCGAAATATGTGGATGTAGGTGGAGAGTATGATAAAAAAAAACTTTAAATACACGTTGTATAATTTAATAGTTTAATTTTATTCTTTGAGAAATAAATGATGATGAAGAAGAACCTAAAATGTTATCATAATGAAGTTCCGGATGAAATATTTTTGAAATTATCATGAGTCCACCTACAGATTTTAAAATTATTACAAACGCGGCTGCCCTGCCACTGATGTTCTAACGAATTCGACCCACCCTTCCGGCGATTAAAAAATAAATTATCCTCGCGCCAGACGAGTCGGTGATAAATCAGGAAAAAAACCGGCTCGAATAACAGGAGTGAAATATCCGAAGCCGGGATGACGCAAACGATCCAGCGTATATTGTGCAGGCGTCTATGTGGAAATCTACTTTGGAAGTTAGGACGTGCTGAAGGGCCACATTTCACATTAGGTCCACGATCAATTTCTGCGAGATTGGGGTGGAAAAAGGAGGAAGGCCCAAGTTATGGCGCGCCCCCTGACGGCCTCAAGGTGTACTCACGGCGTGAAATTTCGCACTAAACGCCGCATCAACAATTCATTTGGGCCCTTGTGACGTGCTCTTTTCCAGTTTATTTCTGCAAGCGCACGGCGCGGCGTTATCTCACTTTAAATTTGGCGAATTCCTTCCGGAAATTAAAAACAAGTCAATGGTGCAATGCGTGAAAAAGAACATGTCCGATGTGGAGCGTGTAAATTGGAAAAATGTGATGGACGCCACAAAAGCGGGACGTTTGAAAAGCGAATTGTCCAAATTGGCTCATCACTGTGAATCAATACGTGTAGATGCAGTGACCTACATTCTGCGGGAAAAGCACGTGATATTTCATAATTCCCGAAGCCCCATACGTCATTCTCGATCAGTTTCTTTGCGGCGTGTGATGATTGAGGGTATTTTGGGCTTCGCCTCCAATCAATTGTACAGCGGCTTTCTCTTGCCAATTTTACTTATCCTTTCCGGATAACTTTGATACAGTTTCTGTTCAATTTAACGGGCAATTTCGCACTTATTCCGTGAACAGTTTCGGTACTAATTTCAGTTGCACGTGCACTTTAGCACCAATTCCCCGTAGATTCTGTCACCAATTTTAGTTCACTTCCGCACCAGCGGCAATTTTACGTGCATTTCCGCACGTAATAAATAGGAAACGCAGTTACATCGACCAAGGAGGATGTATTAGCGTTAAAATGCAATTAAGCGGAGCCACTCAAGCCGTCATTAATCACCGTAGCTAGCGCCAGGATTGCACCAGGTCTCCGGGAAATTGCATTTAAAAAATTCAATTCCTAAGCTCGGGACCCTTGTAGCGCGGCGTCCCCCTTAATGTGACATAATTATTCCGCACTTACACTTTTATACCTCGCCTCGTCTGCGAACGGTAAATTGATTTATCCCCGGCCATCTAAATAGGAGGGTGAATAATTGAAAAAGTTCTCGCCCGCCCAACAATACGGCCCATTCGTGAGTAGTTCCGCCAAGTTTTTTATTACTTGATGAGGAAAAGGACGAAAAAATATATATTGACAAACTTCCTAGAGATTGCTATAGTTTCCCATAGGTAGGGTAACCGTAACTTTTTATTACTTCCCCCTAATACGCCATCAGCCCCGGCAAAACAATTTTTAAACCCTTCAAACGCTGGCGGTATCCTTTCGATGGGAGCCCTCCTATAATAATTAAATTCCAGACTCATCAGCAGGAATTTATCACAGACTTACATAATCATTTCGCGTTTAGAGCAGCGCCCCGCACAAAAAGCTCGAGGGCTCGTCGTCATAAAGGAGACGCCTCCCCCCTCCCCCACCCCGCACACGCTCTCCTTTATTCCCAAATGAAGATTTAGGCCCTTTTTTACACTATGTAAAATTCAGCTTATTCTCATTTCATGTCGAGGAATTTTACATAAACTTTGATTCACTTTTTACCGAGGCACAAAGGCCCGGGGTTGCTGGGGCGGGCGGGAGTGGAGACCCGTCGCTCTTTCAAAAGGGGAGCCTTTTACGTTCCAGCACGCCATTAGAAAGATTTCCCTCTGCCGCTAAAGTAGTCCGGGCATAATTCAATTAAATTTTAAAATCAAATCTGTACGTGCGAGTAAGTTTAATACGGAAAGTCCATTCGAGATTTGCGCCTTATATTAGGGATGCAGGGAAGTCCCCGCAGTCGGGACCGAGGGAAAAAGTTTTTCGCTTCAAGAGGCAACATCCGATAAATAATTCCCTTTGGAATGATCATGCACGTTTACTTCTTGGTTCTGTATTACTCTTGCGATTTTAACAAGGTTTCATTCGTTCAGGCCACGGAAGGAAATGTTTTATGTAACCCAATTTTTTTATGAGATATCATTCATTCATACTCTTCAAAACGAAATTTTATTATCCTTGAATTTCTAGGATTTGTAGACTGATTTACAATTTTCTCAGGATTTCCGTTCCACGTTTCACCGTACGTCGCGAAATATGATAGGTACTGTAGGTATACGCAGAAGCAACATTAGTCTTCCTCTTTACTTAGGATTTTTATTGAATAAAGAACGGCCCTCACTTTTATTGAATTCTCAACCCGGAGCCCTTGTTAAAACCGAAAGCTCCACTAAACTTCCCGACAGATTTTAATTGGGCAATAAAAAGTTTTATTAAAAGCCGCGATCATTCCTCTTTTTCCCTTAAGCCAGCATCGTAAAAAATCCCTCTTTTTAAGGCCGAACCACCGGAAAGGTAGCAATCGATAACTCGGGGGATGAGAGGCGGGAGATTAGTCGGTTTAACGTCACCTCAGCCTATCCATAAATTCGGAAAGGATTGTGTTATGTTTTCGGTATGATTGAGTTTCACTTTCGGGAACTCGCCTCGTGCTCCCGCGGCTCCAGCTCCCCCACTTATCCACGTTAGACGGTAAATTTCAACTGGGAGGATCGCGGGATCGATGGGCTGTTTTGTACATGGCTGTATCCCTAAAGGGCCGCGCTATTTCCTGAAGCGATGGTCCTTTTTGCTTTGTATTTCCGCGCGAAGACTTCTTGTTTTGAGAGTGTTGCAACAGCAATTTTAATCTTAATTCTTGAAGATTGGCGAATAATTTTAACTGTGTTTTAAGTGAAAATAAATGCTAATTTACTTGTGCGTAATCTGTCACTGCCATCACGTAGTAGTAAATTCGGGGAAATCGCGTATGAATGCCTTGTAGCACCTCTAATTATAATTACCCTATTTCCACCCTATAGGGACGAATGGTGTGAAAGATCCTGTTTTAAAATAATAGTATTTCCTTATTTCTTGAAAGAACATCGCCTCTGATGTACTCCTTGTTGCGAAGCGATATTCGAGATGATTTTTTGTACTTTTTTGCAAACCGAACTTCCACTAACAACGCCATCGTAGATTGACGAAGAAGGTGTAGAGCATGCTTGAGATTGAAAAAGCAATTACTAGAAGTTTCAAGTAGATAAGTACTTGCACATTTATTGAAGAATGAAATAAGTGCTACATTTAAAATTTTCGTACGTTAAGTCAAAGAGCTTCCCGAATACGTGAATAGAACATTGCACTGCTTATAATTGTTGGAAACGACGGTCTCAGAGGAATAAAATATGCGGTTGAGACGCGATGCAAAAAAGGCAAATGGGTTACCAAGTTGGCGTATCGATTGGCCTCCGACAAAAGACACAATAGGGTAGATTAGTTGGAATGGGATTCAGTATAAATGTAAATTAGGCACTGCAGGAATAACATCGTAATTCCACCCTTGGAACCTATTTAATTCCACTGGATACAATTGGCGCAAGAAGTTCGTCCAATTCCTAAATTAGTGGAGGGAAATCATTCTACAACCGTTTCGAGTGGAGTTGAGTGAACAGCGGATGGCCAACCGTGGAGTTGCCCTGTGCTAAATGCGAAGGCGCCACATTCTCCATGGGAACTTTTTCTGGGTCAGACCGAGCACTATTTTCCTTTTTCCCTAAACTGCTGCTATCGATTCGGCCATCAAACGTGTCTTCTCAGACAAAACAAGCCCGACTTCCCGAGATATCTAAGCAACCCTCTGGCGTCCTAATTCTCCTTTATCCCACCCTGCAGACTGATTACTGGGGATTGCTTAACTTTTAATCTTGATAAATCCATAGCCTGATTTTGATCCTCATTAACTCGGTGTATTTTGCACCCCTGCATGGCTGGATTTAGACGGATTCATCTTGCTTTTGCAACCGCTCGGGAATGCACTCCACTCGAATTACTCAACTGCAGTTCACTCGAGAAAAATAAACTAACGATCGGAATATAGTCATCACTCTATGGAAATCAAGTGGACGCAACCTAATCCAAATTTAATCGTAGGTACTTCAAAAGTTTGTATACAATGCGAGTTTGTTGTATTTAGCCAAATTACCTTCCTGCATAATGAGGGTTTGATACTGCGCTATCAAAACTAATAATCCGCATTCCAGTGTTAATGATTTTTAATAACATTGTTGGTAAATTCTAACCTAATTTCACGAGATTCGCTTATTTTTAATAAACGTGTCTTTCAATTGAATATTCCGAAGAGAAACTGACTCCAAGTCGGTGCCGTTTGTTCGTCGCATCAGAATCGATTTGAATTGAATGGAACTTAAATTGAAAAAGCGTTTTTGCCGAGTGCAAACTCAAAGGGTGGAAATCCATTCCAAATGAAAAACCCAATGCACAGATATAATAATTCGAGCCGCCCTCCCCCCTGGTGGCTCCAGAACGACAGTTTTCGATCCGATGCGCACGAAAGGAAAACCAACCCTCCCTTGTTCTGTCGCTCGACAGCGCCAAAAAATAAAAGGCGAGGTGCGCCGCGATGAAAATAAAAATATATGAACAATCTTCCCCTGCAGAGTATAATCGACTCGAGCTTCCCAGCTACTGCCCCCCGCGGGATTGACTTATCAACTTTCTGTTCCGGAGAACTCGAGTATTAGCGATCCGCTCTAGAGGTCACTTTCGAGAATTTATCCGCAAGGTGGCCAGCGATGGCATCAACGCCCACATCGCAATTTCTCACCTGGAGTGGACGAAGTCTGAGGACTGATTTATTGAATGAGAAAGATGACAAGCTTTGGTGGATCTTCGGTTAGTTGAACATTTATGTAGGCGATTTTCGCCTTTATGCTCAAGAACTCCTTATCCATTCGGGGCAATATTTGAAAATGTTATAAATAGACAAAAGCGTATGTTGTCTAGCAACACGTCACTGCCAAATCTTCGTTAACCCATGACATTCAATTACAAGTGGGCGGGAAATTCAATTTGGATGCAAACATCCAAAATATCCCAACCTACAAATTGGTATTTGATTCGTCTAGGGAAAATCTTCGCACCAAGTCACATTTAATGCACCAAAGGTCATATTTAGCCTTCAACCCAATGCACAGATAAGGGAATCGCGAAATAAAGCCCAGGGGGTCTGTTTTGCGCTTCCATAGTTCCCGCTGCAAATCGACGTTCCCGCTCCTCCGAAAGTGCCTGCACATTCTGTATAGATAGTGGTGTGTACGTATATCAACTCCAGCGAAAATGGTTTTGCGCAATTTCCCCCCAGATCCTCAAATATGGCGAATCCAGAAAGTAAATTACCCTCCCTCAATTCACATCGTCGCGTCGAGTCGAGCTCTCCACGCTCCACATATTGGATAAGTGTACTCCAACCCTTCACCCCGCTGCAACCGTTTTTCCCCCGCGCACGTGTCGATGTATTCGCGGCGACGAGAACAGACAATAAAAACGCACAGGAGAGTTTTTGGTCGGCGCCATTCCGTAAGAAGCTTTTCGCTAGAATACCGAAGGCAAATCAGGGAGGCGGAGGCGGAAGTAAACAAAAAGCACGCGCGCGCCACTGCACTAACTAACTCTTTTTATTGCTCGGTAAACATCACGGATGCTGCAATTCATGTAAATTGCTACTCTGTATTTATTTGTTTTCGATGTATAAATGGGTTATGAAATAAATATGGAGCGCAGCATCTTCCGAATGTGATATCACTAGATTTGAATTTTTACCGCATAGTGTAGTGTAGCATAGTGTAGTAAGGCTATTGCAACCCCCTTTTTCAAAGGTTTAGGTGATTCCTCTTTTGTACACCTCCCTCTCCTGGAAATCTCCTCCCGGTGATTTCCCACCGGAAATTTCCCTATGGTGATTTCCTCTCGGTGATTTTTCTCCGGAGATCTTCCCCCACTCCACCCCTCCCCCAGTGATAAACTAACATTTAACCTAACTCTGATTCGAGTTGAATTCGAAAGTGAGCAGAAAACGGAATAAAATTTGATTTCTTGAAGGCATCTTCACCTCAGAAAATCCATTTATAATTTTTATTCGACATTATTGGAATTATTTGAATTGAGATTCTGTTTGGAATTTTACAATCTAGTTCGGGAACATGCAGTCAAGTCTAATCTGTTCAAGATTTCTACATTCAAGATTCATCTGATCAAGAGTTTGTATTTGCAAAATCAATCGTCGCGTCGCGTCGCGGGGAACCCTCCACATTGAAACCCATTCACATCAGGTGAATACAGAGCTGCACTACCATAACCCTTCGAGCGTCCTGATTGTCGAAGCTCGAAGCTTAGGGCTCGGCTGCGGATTGGGCTAAACGTGATGAGATGTCGGAATGATTGGGAATGTGGGGGTTAAGGGGGTAGTTACAGGGATTCGTGTGCTCCAGCTATTATGCTCCTTAATGAGGCAGCACATATAAATCCAACCCGCGGGCTGGCAAACACGTCGAATAAATTCAGCCAGTCGGGCAATTGGTGAACGCTAATGAATATTGCATGTCTGCAAGCCATGAATCGCCAGACAGAGATATAGGTGTACACTTTGAAAAAATGAGGCATTTGTTCTTTGCATTCACATCAAGTTACCATAAAATAAATATCTATAAATAAATACATAAATGAATAAATAAATAAAATTAAAGCATGATTTTACTTTTATAACATTTTATGTAATAGCACCTTTTAGACACCCTCGAAAGACTCGCAAAATGTTCGTTTCATTATGTAGGTACAAGCTTACTTAGTAGTCATATTGTGCAAGTCTAAACGACACTCCATCATAAAGCCCCCGCTAAATACAAAATCCACGACAGGAATAAAGTTGCATCATGATTTAAATGCAACTCGCAAGGACGGGATGCAGCAAGGGAAACTGGCCAAACAAAGATGGTAACTTAAGGGCGGGTGGTTTCACTTCGAAACCGCAAACACGTCGCAACCGTACTTTACGTGAATGGGGTGCATATAAAGCTATAATTTTCCCAGTGAGCACTAAGCCATGGACTCAACCAGCATCGTGTTTGCGGCGCGCATAACTAATATGTATTCCTTGATATTTCAATCCTTCCTAATCTCCTTGGGGAGTGTGTATGAAATGGTCGATTGACATAGTCTTTCGTCACAAGCACTATTGAGAATTTGCGTACTAGTTCGAATAAAGTTTTCTTTTAATAAAATATTCGTATGAATGAATCGTTATCATTTCCACTTTGGTCTTAATCAACCATTGACGATCAGTACCAATCAACGTTCTAACCAAAGAGAAAAGAATAGATGTGAGCGGTGAGTCAATGTATTTAGTGGACTAGCCTCTCACTATCTAGCATAACCGTTTTAAGACAGTAAGAAAGCTCGGCTCGTTCAATATCTTAACCTCTTTGAGAGAGTCAGAGAGCTTAGCGCGTCCAATTCTAACCATTTTCTCTTGCAAAACCAGGTACATCCTGAATTATTTGCGGCCCTTCTGCGCGAGCCTTTATTCAGCAACTCGCATCCGCATGTACATAATCCCGCCCTCTATTTCCCTCCACGAGCTCCAGATAAACCGGACAACCCTTGAAATTAAATAATCTCGCTTTAAATGGACCATCCCCTTTTCCGATTAAATAACAAATGCACCGGCCGAATGCGACGCTCGGGGCAGCCGCGGGCCGTTTCCCTAGTCCGGCCACGTACGAAGCACACGGTTTGTTGGAGTGTAACTATCCCTATTTTGAACTGATAACCCCAAATTGAGTTTGCCGTATTTTCTCTCTACGTAACAGGTTGGGCCGGCGACGAACCTCTGTCTTTCCTCCGGTCGCCAGTCCAATGGAAAATCGCTGCGTTTGCTGTCTTTTCGAACATTCCGTAACGAGAAGTCATGGAATAAACGAGATATGTTGAACAATTATGGAAAGTTGCGTTATGTAGGTCAAATTATGGATTAAGTTCGACAAAAAGTTCTCGTCACGAATCTATTAGACTCAAAAAAGGTTGAAATTGATCACATTGAGTGCACTGTAAGTAAATTAATGCGAATAAAAACTGTTAGCAAAATTGGGCGATTTAATCTCCCGGCGCCTCCACCATTCGCACTTCAGGTCAGATTATTTACTGAGCTTAATTTCATGTTTTTCTTAAATACTTAAAATTTTCCTATCACTTACATTATTTAATGGAAGTATTGAACCACATACAAGAAAAATAGGACAAAACATGTTTCGTAAAGAAGAATTTTTTGCATGTTCACATCCGTTGATTTAATCTCCCGGCGCCTCCACCATCGGCATTCAATATATCCAGCTTTGTTCCAACAAGCGCCACGGACTAGTTTCCAACCGACCGCGTATAGCATTCATCAAAAAACAAATGCTAATGAAATTTAATGCATTGTCCATTGTTCCTTTGTCCGTTGTTCTGTTGTTCATGTGCAGTGTAGGAATTAATTAATTTTATTTGAATAGTCGAATATTCCCTCCAAAAATCTAAATCTAAATCCTAAAGGTTAAAGCTACACATCGAAGAGTAATCCATGCACATTACTCTGAATAAATTTAATGAATTCAAAGAAAAATTAAAATAAGGATAGGACATTCAATAATTTTGAAGGGTAATAATAATTTCGAGATCTGGAAATTTCAATTTTCGGGAATCTCTTGGTGATTCAATCGCCTATTTGGGTCACTCGTCGAAATTTACTGTTGCTGATGAAACGGAATGAACTGAGTCATTGTTTGACTTCCGGGCGTCGCCTTGACCTAGGGGAGTCACAGTGTGACCTCGAGGCACCTCCAGCAAATGATTGGTGGAGGAGGAAGTGGGAAAGCAATCTCCAGCCCTATCTCGGCGGGCGTAAATTTTGTTTTATTTCCTGCCGCTCAGAGTAAACAAATCTCCCATAAATTTCCGGCGCCCGGAGCTGAAAGTTCAGGATAGTTTTACGTAACAAAGTAATTAACAAGACCCGGAGCACGTAAGCCAGCGCAGTATTTGTTTAATTACGGCCCGTTCGCAGCGATCGGGCCGGAACGGGGATTACTCATGGTGTTTTAATGTGTAATCGACAGGGAAAATCCCATTTTGCGCACCGAACCAGCGAAGCCGGAGCCCCGCGCCAATCCTAATCTCTCAATTAATTATTGACGTGGACGGGGCGGGCGGTGCCATTATAAATATTTGGCCGGGACGCTGCGCCCGTTTCCGGCCAGACGCACCGGAAACAATAAAGTTCAAGTTTAAATGGGTTGTACGTGTGGAAGGACCTCAATTCCGGCTGCGCTATTTGTTTAGGACTCGCGGCTTCCGGCCGGTAACTAGGCCCTTAATCCATATGATTGGATGGGCCTTTTCGCGGGGATCAAGGGAAAAATGCCTCGGCACAAAACGATTTCGGGCGGGACCATTAATCAAATTCTACTCTTGCACTCTTAACTCTCGAGTGATACACCGCGCCTTGTCCTGACTATAGTGTTGGGATCGTTCACGTGAATTTATACCCCCGAGCGTGGCTTTCAAGAATTGCTGGAGGGCACTCCTGTAGTGGGCTTGGAGTGTATTTTATCAAGTTGGGACACTCGAGCCCATATTTTCCTGACTGGACACCTAAGGCGATAAGTTAGAAAATCCTTTATGTTGTCTGGAGAAATAAAAAGTATTTTCATTTTTTTTATATTATTGAGAAATTCTCAAAATAATGTTTCTACTAATTTTAAAAAGAGACACTCCTTATAGTATAATTTCTTAAAATAACTGTTTTGTTCAACATTATTCTTTATTATAACGTTAAAGTATAAACGTTGTTTTCCTGTTACAATTTGTAAATGAATTATGAAAAGAAGTAGAACATGCCTCAAAATCATTATTTAATTGCTATGAAGAAGCGACCTAATGCTCCTCCAGCGTTTTACTGGAGGGATTATAAAAGAATTCCAGCGAACATCTGTTCGCTCAAGGCAAAAACCTCCCACAAACCGAGCGTATTTCTCAACAAAAACATGATTTCGCGTGTAAAAAGCCCCCGGTCCACCGAATCCACTAAAAGGGCTAATTTCTAAAATCAATGTAGGGGCGTTCCTCCTGGGGCTTACATGTCCGAGCACCTGTTTGGGCGATCAACGTCCGTCCGACCGACGTAATAAATTCCGGGCGTAAGCTTTTTCCAATTTCATACGGAATTTCCCCTGCTACATGACCATTGTGCGCGTTGTAGAGCCCGTAATTACGGAGCACCACGGTGAATTCACTCCTTGCTTCGTGGAATGACCACTTACCGCCTTTTTGCCGTCGGAAGGGACAATTAAGGTACCGAAGCGGGCAAATCCCGCCACGCGTCGACTACCACACAGTGGACTTGCAATTAAAGTCCTAGCGAAATAAATTCACGGTGCGTTTTAGTCCTCGCAGCCTGACCTCCATAACGATAAAATAAGATGGTGCTGGCTGAAGATAACCATGCAATTTCGGAGGGGAAACAGCGTTTAATTAAATTTTATGCGAAAGTAACTTTCCGTTTTACGGGGGATGGTCATTCCGGAGCTGAAACCTCATTCATGCCTTCCTGTTAGGCGCGTCATTCCAAGGAAATCGTTAGCATTAATTTTTCCGAGTTTGGTATTTCATTCCAGTTGTATGAAAGTATTTACACGAAAACCCCGATTCGCACAATTGCTTTGAAACACAATGCTGGTACTTTAGTAGTTTTCCCATACCTGAATGCACTTCACCCACATACACCCAAAAAGTTTACACTGAACACTTCCTGCAGTGGAGTCATCAAAGCAGAAGCGGGATCTTTGTTCTATGCAGACGGATGGCTGGAGCTTTGTCCGTAGTATTTTGCTGTCCTTTGTAGCAAGCACACGTGCTCGATAATGGCTGTTTGGAGTGCCCACTTACCTGGAAATATTTGCTCACGCAGCTTTTTCCCCCGTTGGTATTTTCGCAGTTCACGGCAATTGAAATGAGGAGCCCGGCTTCGGGAAATTGATCCATTGAAATTTCGCTCGAAAGGGTCATAAAATTTGATCAGTCGACGCAAAGGGCCGTCATCAAACATTCGGTTGATCGATTAGACTAGCCGCGAAATTTGTTTGATGTGGTTAGACGCGTTACGGCAAATTTGGGCCTACAATTAGCGAGGTAAATCGAATCTCGAACTAAATGTCTGCCCCACGCGCTTCAACACTAATTCGTTTATCAGGATCAATGGAAATTTTGGGTAATTATAAGTTGTTCATTAAAGGGAAAATACTCTTGTACTACTGTTTTGTCCACTATCTCCACAATTTGCACTCTTGCCCAACTTGTTTAATTTTTGACTTCTCTCCCCCAACTTGTTTAATTTTTGAAGTATCTTCCTAAACTTTCATATTCCAGAAAAGCTAATTTTATTGAAATTCCGCGGATTAGAAGGTCCAGCTTGAAAATCAATCGTGAAGGTATTTTTTAATTCGTATTCCTCAGATAACTTTGAGGCTCCGGATCAACAAAATTGCAAGCTTTTTGGCCTAATTATTTCCAGAGAAGTCCCCAGTTCCCCGGTTAAGTGAAAGAAAAACTCGTTAGGATCGGGTGGACTTATGACTCCATATCACGGAATAAAAGTCGAGGTTAATACGAGAGAAAAAGTTCCGGCTAGGGGGAAATCAAGGTCATATTTAGATTGGAAATTGAAAGAGCCGGGCGGACGCAGAGCATATTTGTTTAGGGGACGGGCGAAATGTACCAAAGTATCCGAGAAGCCGGAGTAGTTGCGGTTTGGACATGTCCCAAAATACATACGATAAAGTTTCTGTGATCTGGGTCTTTGTGTAACTGTGAAGTTGAAATACTCCCACTGGTAAATTAACATGGATTTATCGTGGACCTTCTCAGCCCGACGATTTGTTTGACCACCGAAAGTTTGGAGAACGTATGATTTCATGAGTCAGAAATAATGTGTGTCCACTTCCTAAAGCGTTGTAATAATCTGTTTCTGAATATGTGATGATTACATTGAGTTTTATGTACAATCATTGTATGATTACTATTCTTATTTACGATAAATACCTCGATGCCTTTGCTTTGATGTGTCCAATTTCGTTAAATCAACCGAATTAGGAAATTTGATCTGTACTTTTATTAAAGCATTGATATTGGGTTACAAACTTGCAGTGCGAAAATCAACGATTAAGATTTTAATTTTAAAAGTGCTAAATACCTTGTCATTTCAAAACAAGCTGCAGATAGGACTTGTTGGTGTAACAGTCCCAATTATAGATAAACTCTGCCTAATGGCTTCCAGTTGATTTTATGCCGAGCAACGATTAAAATACCCGTTCAGTTGCGGTTAATACACTATTCAATTAATGCACAGATACGTAACTGGATAATTTGCGCACAGTGCTGCTAGGCGCACCGAATGGAATTAATTTCATTTGCAAATTCCTATGCAGTTTGTTTTGTGCAGACGTGACTTGCTCGGTCGGAAGTGATCTGCATGTACATTCGCAACTCCTCGTGGACCAATTTAACTTACACTATATGTATTTGTATGTATTTCAAAAAAAAAGAGCAGGTACCTTCTTTATACAGGATGTATCTCAAATTAACCGAAAAAATTCAATCACATATATCGTGCGTTAAAAAAGTTTCTCCCCCAGAATACGTTGACATGGATACATCATACATGCGGAAGCCATGGCTGGTTGGGCTTTTATTTTTGGTAAGGACGTGATATTTTTGTTCAGACATTGCCGGGTGAATGTTGGGTAAACAACGGAAAAACGGAGAAGGAGAATAAGTGAAGGGAGGCAGGAATTATCGAGTGAGACAAAACATGAAATCTCGCATTTAATGGCATCGAGCCGGAGGTTATTCTCGTCCGTGCGTGAAAAGTCCCGCCTAATGTACTCGTAGCTCTCTCCGCGCGTATTTTCCTCGAAAAGAGCAATTTTCTGAAAACGGCGCACGATATCCGACTGGCACGGAAGATAGCCATCTGAATGCGTGCTTGAAATGTGAATGGAAATGTAATTTAATTCGGAGACTGCAGTAGGTACTTGATTATTGTGATTCTGTGGTACGAAGAGGACAGTGTTTATGCGTTCATCTCTAATGGATTCATAAGATTTCGAGTTGATAAAGTAGAGAGCTGCGTACTGGGATTTATCCGATTATTGTCGAATTCCTCAGGTGGACAAATCGAGAAACGGACAGACAGACGGACAGTCATACGGATAGACTGATGGAAAGACAGACGGACGGACAGACGAACAGACGGACATACGGACAGACAGACACTAGGTCACCATAATTTTTAATGAGTGTAACGTATTTTATAACGAATACAAAAAAACTTTTTGAAGAGACTAAAAATAGTGCAATTCATACCCCAAGTTGAAGCTTTCGTTTGTGCAATCCTAAGAGCTTTTTTAATAAATCTTTCACACTTAAAATTTACACTCTCTAAACGACGCCGATCCTTCCTAAATAAATAATTATCCCGGAGAGCAAGCAGTGGAACATTTGTTTTTTGGACGGTTTCCTGATTGGACCGGTAGCAGCTGACGTTGAGGAATTACACAGGATAAGCGGCTCTCGTCAGGGAAAATACGTGAGGCTGGGAAAGTCACTCGCGGATTGGGGCGGCTGACTTTCGAGGGGTAGCTGAGTGGGGCAGTTCCACTTCGGGGGGTGATCCAGTGGAATTGGGGTAATCTTCAGTGGGAATGCATCAAAAAGTACTTAATCCAACTAAAAACAATTTGTTTAATCTGTGATACAATGTTGGAATAAAACGTCAATAATGGAAATACGAATCAATTTAGATATTTAGCAATATTTTATTGTGTGGTAATCGAATAAGCCAATTATTGAAAGCTATCGCACATTTAATGGGCACTCTTTTGTTAAATTATGAAACGTAGAAAGTAAATGAAAAACAGTAAACCCGAGGGAAATACCGAATGGAAATTTGCAGTGCACAATTAAAATACAGCTTTTTGTTTCAGTAGATTTTCTTTGCATACTCCTTTAGTGGTATAAATGGAGACGATTTAAAATATTTTATAAATACAAATATTCATTCAATATTGACTGCATAGTATCCACTGGAACCTATCAAACTATACAATTTGTATTGTAATTTTTCCTAAAATTCATAATCTAGTTGATTTTTTCCACAAAAGCTAGTGGAGCACCAACCGCCCTAAAGGGGCAGCCTTGGGAAGGCCCACCACTCTCTTACAAGTGCTGAAATAAATTGGATTTACGCGGAACATTTATATGTTTTATATGAAAAAATACACGCCCAGTTTTTCCCTTTCTGTTCTCGAAAATGAAATCAATCCACGCCAGATTCGCAGGGCGAGGGAACCCTTTGAATAGGAGGAAGCTGAGCTGAGCGACGGCTTTTTCCCATTTCGCTCGTTGGATCGATGCGGGAACTGCTTTTGCTCACTTGCCGTTTTGGATGTTTATGGCCCGAAGGCTTATTTATAATTGGTCTGCTTTTTGCCGTGCGCTCTAATTTTTTGTTGTGGAAATAGCGCTTTAAATCGAGCGGACTGCAAAAAAGTTGCCCTGGAAAATCGCTCGCGAGAACTTCCCGGAGTTCGCGTACGTTTCATTAGAGGGCAGCTGTAAATTCCGACTATTTTATCAAGCCGGGGGGGCACTCGGAATCGAATATTAAATTGAATTGCGTTTCGCGTAGTTTTTACGGGGATATAAAATTCTCTGATTTAATAAAGCGACCTGGGTGTTTCGAGTGCCCACAGGCGCTTGAACTCTTGTGAAACATATTGAGGCACTTTAGAATAGAGGTTCGTTATGAAGAGTGTAATAATAATTTTTTTCTTTGCAGGTGAGCCAATCAGTTAGATATTTACGTTGAGTATTTCCAGGTGAGTAAAATTTTCTGATATTCCGTTGGAACGCCAGTGAGTCTTTATGGTGCATTTTTGAGCGTGTAAGGAAATTTTTGGATGTAAAAACAAACTGGGGCGCACTAAAAGTGATTTGAGGCCATCGAGCTAATGGAAATTTATGACGGACCGTTAAAAAATTTCTTTGGCGAGGCACTACGGGTTCTGTTTTAAACCTGGATGATAAAGCCCTGGGAGTTAACAAGGGGAGAGCAATGAGAGGAGGATCGACGTCCTATATTTCTTCTTCGAGAATATTGCATTCCAAACGTCCCCGGGGAGATGGATATTGGTCCGGTTTAATGGAACGAATGATACGTGATAGCCCGAATCCTTTTGGAATGTCCTAGATTAGAATGATGGATATTTTTACCTATTCGCGTTCTGGCCGTGACTGTTCTAATTAACTGGTTCGGTCTGGTTGTGGCAGAAAATGGTCGCTGCGGAAGAAAGATCCGAGGGCGCATAGAAAATCCCACCATCAATCATTCCCACCGTAGATTCGGGCTTAACAAAGGAATGTTTCGGTGGTTCTATTAAAATAGATATCCAGTGGGGGAGGCGCTTTGTGTCGGCCGACAATGGGCATTCGCTGATTTATCTGATTAAGGAAATGAAAGATTAAGATTGACATGTAGATATGGCTTTTCCAGGTCGCTTTTGGCTTGCATAATGTAGGGTGGGAGAATTGAAACCCTTGCTGTGTTTAGTTCCAAAGACCAGAATACCTTGGTGTAGTTTGCGCATAATTTACTTTTTTCCACGTGGAAGGGAAATTGTTTTCGCCTTGAAATGAAACAGTCATTGGTTGAGCGTAGTACAAAATTGCGATCAGAACCAAATGTTAAAAAACACGATGTGATGTCTGATCCGCGATATGTTGAATTCCATTCTTGGGCGAACGCCGGAGGATGAACATGGATTAGAGGGTGACACTATGAGATGGAATCTGGTAATTCCCATTATACAAAACCGAAAGATTTAGGTGGAAGCAGCGGGATAAGACGTTGTTGTTTCTGGAATTTCTAATGTAATCTTAATCCGTTCCGAAGCGCGCTCCACGAAAGTTATCCTTTCATACTGTATTTCCCGAATCTACGGCCTTTGAAATCGCATTTCCCCACAGTACCTCGCCCGTAATTGGTGCAGAATCCCGAATCGCGTATAATAAGCCACCCATCTACTAACTGAGCATCTCCTTGCCGTTTTCACAGTGCGGTTGATCCTGGCGTCAAATCGAATCCTCGACCTGGGTTCTAAATTGCATCGCCTTCGAATTACATATTCATATGCACGGCAATGTCAAAGCGCGGCTGCCTCCTTGGGCGCCCTTTTGATATTTAGTCGCGTTTTGTGTGGCTCGGTATCGCAAGGAACCCTCATCAACCATTCCCTTTCAAGGCTTGTGGGAAATTGTGCTCAAATAGTGCTCCCATTTGCCCTTGTTGCAGTGGGGGCGGGGGGGAGCGAAATTAAAATAATAGGAAGAGGGCAATTTGTAATAAAATATTGCCTTTTTCATCAAGGCGTGCAATCTTCCCCATATACCAGGGGCCCGTAAATTATCGAATTGCTTATATCGCAAGCTGGATTTCCATGAGTAACGACTGGAATTTATGGTCGCGCCACATAACTTGTGTGCTACCGAGCGTAAATTATGCTTTGAAGTTGTAATTTAGCGTAATATTTTTGCTCCCAACTACAAAATCCACCGAACCGAGCCAGATTCCTATCACCCCAAACCCCTAATTGTGATATTCAGGAATCATTAATTGAACCATTCTGGTTAGGGCTGCGCCCTTTGATTCACTAATATTCCCTTCAATGAGGGGAAATTGCCGAGAGCTGCGGGGACGGCCGGAGGGAAGCGAGACAGGCAGACGAGAGTTTATTGTTCCAGAAGCACCACACTACAGATATCCACATGTCATTAGCTGCGCTTCCCGTTTCTAATGAACGCGCCGAGCAATGGGCTTTATTTCTCGGTGTAATTAAGTTTCCAGCACAAAGTGGCCGCCAACCCCCAACTAACGGTGCAGCACGAAGCTACACGTGTAGGTGTGCCCCTTTCCGAGCGTTTTTATGCACAACAAGGCGCAATTTACGATCAGGGCGAATGCAGCCTGCATTACCCTGCCGCCCATTAAATGATCACGGGACGGGTCAAGGATGCATGAATTAACTTGAATTTGCGCGATTGAAACAGCCACGCCTGGGAAATGAAGGGCGCACAAAAAAGCAAACACGTGTCCTGAATCAATTCGCCCTTTATTTCATCCAATTTACCTCTATATACCCTCCCAATTAATTCGCTCGTTTATTATTCCGCGCACGCTATTTCGAATCAAATATGTGCTGATTGATTGTGTTGAAGTATCCACACGAAATTAGAAACCCTTCCATATCCCAACACCATACCACAATTTTCCTTCAAAATATTTTTTCGCTTACAAAATTTCAAACAAGCTACTCCTTTTTGATTAGGTTTCATTGGTGCTTCATGAGGTTTTATGTAACTAACTCTAATTCTTACTGGAAGTTTATTATCGGCGTCGTCCCAAAGCATCAATTTCGTACAATCAGAACCCAGCCCTCCCTCACAAGCAATTTTTTCCTTCAGCAAATCCATCAATTTTGATACACCAAAAAAATGGTCTCGAGCAATAATTTATGATTTTCCCCTTAATCGGCGAAACTGTCGAGCCTGGTACATGTCGCCGCGAAAGAAAATTGCCAACCTTCAAAAATCACTCAAATAACCCAACCCCATCCATTAACCCGACCGTTCGATAAATCTTCTCACGAACCTCTTTGAAAAAAATTGACAATGAAGTTTTTTCTCCGCGACTCCCTATGATCCTAACGACAAATGATCGCCTTTCCGAAAACTCCCTTCAAAGGGAATTCCGCTCATTTTATTGTCCACGCATCGAGACGTTAAGACGCTATTTTCCCTGCCGAGGAGGAAAACCCTGCATTCGTCCCGCCTCTCCAAGAAACCAGGCCGTCTCCGCATTCTATGTGTCTCCCATGCCTTATAAAACTGAAATTTCGGGGTTGTATTTTCCCCTCGTATAACAATACGCGTAAATATATAAAATTGTGTACTCCGTTTTTCCTTGCGTCGCTATAACTCGTTTCCTGACCTACCCCCCAAACCCCTTTCAAACACCACCAATGCGTACTCCGCGCCTTTCCCTCTCCATGTTGTCCTTTCCACTGCGTCTTTCACCATCCACTCTTTCCATTCCCACCATCCACTCTTTCCATTCCCACCATCCGCTCTCACGTGCCTTTTTTGCAAAAGTCCTCCCCTTCAAGACGTGTTACCACCCTTTTCATCATCCTCTCCTCCCTCTATTTCCATCATCCATTTGACATTCCACCAACCCCCTACCGAAATTCCCCTCACCACCGTTCCCATCCCAACGCTACTTATTCATCTTTCTCATTCCACTCTTTCTCTGTCCCCAACCCTGCGCCGCGAAACCCCCGGGGGGGTGTGTATTTTTATTGTGCCTGATCGCACCGCTCTAAGTGATGTATGGGACTGAGGGGGTGCGTTTGTGCCACCAAATGCTGCGTTGTATTCACAATTGGATATACAGATCATTCTAGGACGTATTCTCCTTATAAACGCTGTTAACTTTATATTTTTCAACTTTGCTGTTAACTTCTGTCCAAAACATCAACTTAGCATTGCAAGGCTCAAATAGACCATTCAACTATTCCACAAATGCATTCGTGGTCTATTTCAGCCTTCATAACACTATATTAGGGGTTTAAACGTTTCCACTACGCGTGAAACTCTTACAACCAGGTTGCAAACCGAATGGTGGTAATGTATTCGAACTAATTTTGGTGGATGCGCCGGGGAATTAATTCAACGTTATACAGGGTATCCTTCAAATATATCCAAATTGAATTTATCGTTCATAATTGAATTTTTAAATAAAACACTCATTGTGGACCAAAATATTACCATTTTCAACGGGCTCAACAGCCTTCAAGCAGTGTTGTTTATCGATTCCACCCGAATAATGAGAATGGCGTGAAAACCAGTGTTTGTATTCCTCATCAACGAGATCAATGATAACTCGCGGCGTTCACTAGTACAACCCATTTTTCCGTAATTATCTTGATGAATTCTTAATGAGAGTTGCATTATGTTTGGATAATATCCCTCCCCCGAGTGTATTAAATCGATCCCATGATTATCAGCAACCGGAGTGGTGAAATATCGTTCACCAATGCACTTCCCATTGCAATTTTGGAAACTTACCCATTGTTATTCCTCAGTTCTAGCTATCTCCACCAATTAGGTAGCAATCTGAAAAAAATATTAGTTATCAATAATTCGAACATTAACATTTCTAAGGAATTTCTTCAAGTTGACTTGAATTGGTACTCTCGTTAGCTTCAGTTTTGGAATTGGAATTCCATATTTAAGTTGAAAGAAATGTCAATCAGTAAACTACAAACACTACGAGTATTAAAGTAAAATCAGCGAGAGCAACATAACGACGCGTAACATGCTGATTGTTGACGAGTGTCGCGGACAACCCAATACATCCCTGAGGGCGAATCGATCATTGTTTATTGGGGGCTACTGTGATGTTGCGGCCTTTCCCGAACAGAAGCAGTAAACATCGATGAGCGCAATTAGGCAAAATAGCATCCATAAAAATGGGGCGGCCGTCCATAAATCAAGTGACCCGACCCTGGAGAGAACAAAGATATGAAAACAGACTCTAACGATGCCCCCAATGGCCGGCGTACAGTCTGCATGGACATCTTGACTATTTCATTGGGGTTCTTTGCTTTAAGCTTGTACACTCCCTGCGTTCGATGGCCGTTCGCTTTCCTGGCTCTGTCAAAAAATTCCTTTGAACTTCCGTAAAAAATGCCCGGAATCTCCGGAGGTGAAAGGACGCGAACTCCGCGTTATTCATGGGAAGCCGGGAAATTCGGAAATCAAAGTTTCAAAGAACTCCTTTCGCGCTTTATTCCGTTGCGGGCAATTCCCCGCAAGGGCGAAAAATTTTCTAAATAAATGTCCGAATTTCCGCGGATATCGTCGCTATATTGGCTTTATGGATGGTAATAATTCGCAATTTCCTACGGCCAGAATCTGTAAACAAACACGCCTGGGCGCCCGGTTTATCTTTGTTATTATTTTACTTTATCGTTTGTATCGTTTTAATTCCCGGGAAATGTTCCAACCCTCGCTTTGTTTGTTTGAAGGAACCATAGATGGTTTCGCAGTGCGAAAACCCCAATATTTATCCACTTTCCAGATTTAAGCCTTGCGTTGTGTACCTACTTGTCTTCCGTATTGGAGGAAAATGGAAATGTTTTCCCCTGTAAGATTGAAAGATATTCACTACAATCATTATTACCAATCTAAGGGCAGACTATAAGTCTGAGCTACAACTGTTTGTTTACAACTAGGGTTATACAGCTAAGGTTATACTCTACTTAACTCTGCGAATCATTTTTTTCATCCTCTCGAAAATGGATGGTTTAACACCTTCAATTCTAACAACGTACCCAGTGCTTTTTTTTATTTATACGCCATAACGTTGTGAATTATGTCGTCAATGTGTTAAACCAACCCAACACAAATAAATCAAAGTGCGATCCAAACACAAAAGTGGCAAGTTGTTGGCAACAAATTTAGGAATCGCCGTTAAACTGAAAATCCTGAAAGTTTCAAATGTCCCAATGACGACGCGAGCTTTAAAAGCGGCAACGAGCTAGGTCGATGGAACATGTTCACCATAACAGTTGATGTTAACGATTTAACAGCCCCTCAAGGGAACGCGAACTGTTTTAATCTAGTGACCGGCGATCTTCCCAAGTTTTATATTTCCCGAGGGCTTTTAGCGCGGGTGGAGGCAAAGCTCGTGTTTTGTTAGAGCAAAACCTCACGGCTCGGCGCGGCGTTCGCATTTAGCAGCCTTCGCCATCCTCCCTTATCGTACGTTGCTATGGCTGTTTGCTCCACATCGAACTTAGATACTAATGGAATTCGGAAATTGGGGTAGCAGTTTTGCACTTGTTGCTAGGGGGCGAGTTGACCCTTCAATTCCACTCTGTGCATTAGAGGAGCCACATTTACATATGGGAATGGGAGCAATCCGAATTAAAAACAGGCAATAACGGCAAACTTTGGTGGATCTTCAGTTGGTGATTCTCTGGTTCATTGAGCACTTTTCATTACTTTGGATTTGTAATAATTTTGTGAGCTTTCGCTCTCAATCGATTAATTAAAATCATGGAATTCTTCCAAAACGAAAATTAAATCGAATGAACGGTAGTGCAAAAATTGGCGTCTATGAAAGACCCATAAATTAGTATGTTAATACTTTAGACGATTTTGCAAGAACAGTTGTGTATATTTGAATTGCAGAGTTGCCCGAAGTGTCGAGAGTTACCATAACAGTAACGTAAAATACATGAAATAAAAAATAGTTACAAAATAGGTTAAATAACACAACGTAAATCAAAAGTATAGCAGTATAAGCAAAACTGCGATGATTTTTATAAAGTGTTGCGTACTTTACACCCGTTAAAACTTCGTCTAGAGGGGTATGTTAATAACACGTCAACTCCACTCGTAGTCCTCGTATATTTCCCAAGAATTCCGGTCGTTCAAGCTCTTCAACGACCTAAACTCGCGTCCACAAGCATTCTCACGTGCATCATTGGAAATTAAACTGGGAAAACTTACACGTGTTCGTCCCGCAGTGCGCGGTTCACACGTATTCCCCAGTCAGAATTGGCGAGTGCAACCGCAATCCCCGGAATAAAATTAAACAAGGAACTCGGAAAAGTTTCTTAATGGCGCCAGTCGTGTGAGAAACCGAAGCGATTTACTTTACCCCGCTGCGTATCGGGTTTTCTCATCAGGCTCGCTCGAAATAACCGGGAAAATTTCCCCTTTGGATTCGTTGGTCTTAGTAAAAATTCGTCTGCAAGCGAGAAATAAAATTTATAATACTATTTTAATAACTAATGCAAACTGGTGAAGAACTTCGGATATGTTGCCCAATCAATGTTGTACCCAAGAGTGAAATAACAATTAGGCGTATCCTTGATTTCCCAGTCTAATTGAATCAGAACCCGCAGCAACAAATTACCATTCTTTCCACAAGCGTCCTGATTATGTGCGGAGGGCTCTGGAAGCCCTAATTTCAATTAAGGTGAGAGCGCAGGGCCCTAAATGATGAACTCAAGGTCCCAAGTTACTCCTATAAATATATGCAACGTGTACCCGGAATTTGCGCCATCTTCTGGGATAATGGAAATAAATCCAATTACTTGTTATCCTATTATTCTGTTATGGCAAATTCCGCCCCTCTCACCCCCCGCAACCTTGCCCATCGTCCTCCATTCCAACTTCACCCTTATAATTGCTTCCTTTGCAAACGCCCTCATTGCAAAGTACAACTTGCGAAGTACTCTTTGCACGTTCCCGTGCAAATATATCCTAGCCCCTCTTTTGTGTGCCTCAACTGTGACTTTACCGCCCTCCCTCCATCACACAACTCACCCCACTCGCATCGCTTCGCATTACGTACCGCGAGCTCTCTGTTCGCCATCCCCTTAGAACTGAGGGTTAATGAAAGCTCCTAAGGAAATTGATTTATGATCTTCTGATTTAACAAGTTTCTTGCTCGTGGAGGGAATATATTATTACATTAGCCCTCGGGAGTTAATGAGTAGTTGCTGGCTGGCATTCGGCTTTCGGGAAAACGTAGGCGCATTTTCGGATGGAATTAATTTCGAGTCCCGGGAATTAATAAAGTTTCCCTGGTTCGAAACGAACGGGGGAAAAAGTGCGCCCGAACTTTGGGCTTTTGTTGGAGTTTGTTGCTTTCGGGGTATTAAATATCCCTGGGTGCGTAAACGGTTCCAGACTGCGTTTTATTAGACACCTCGGATTATCTGATATATTTAGGAGGTCACTGAAAAGAGGTATAAATCCGCTTTAATTGGATATACAAACTTCGTTTTAGAGTACGTATTGTAAATTGAGAGTTATCGCCCTTTCCAATGCAAACTTTATCAATATTCTCTTGATACCCTTGCATATAGGTAGGTATTTCCCGGATTATTCTCGGATTTAACATGAGGATTTTTTTTACAAATTCCTATCTAAATTTGACACAGCATTCATGCAAAAGAAGAGAGAAACGAATAATGTTTTGGAAAGAATAAAAGTTTTGGAAAGAATAAAAGTTTTGGAAAAAAATAAACAATGTTTCGGAATGAAATGTTGAAATAAGGAAAACAATTCTTTCCAATGTTAAAATCGCAATCCTCCGGATTAAACCACGCACTCAGTGATATTGTGCAATTACATTAATAAACATCCAATCCAATCTATTCCCTCAGGAATAGAATTAAAAGTCTCCCTTCGACTCGAATATTCCCCGCCTGTTAGCTCCGGGACGCGTCTGTCAAAATACCATTGGGAGATTGGGAGATTGACTTCAGGGGCGAATTGCATTTTAAATTACGACCCCTAGCGGCGGTAAACGATCGTCCCGATTCAAATTTCCTCGGCGATGGAAACATAGTGCGGCTAGGGAATAAACTGGGGGAAGACAAGAGGAAATGTTGGGTAAAGTTGAGTGGTTGGGGCGGAGTGAGGCACCTTACGAATTCATATCCAACGGTGTATGGGTATAAATACGTGGGGAGGGGAAATGGTTAGATGAAAAATAGGGAAGTTGGTGTAAGGAGGATGGAGAGTGGGAGGTAAGAAAGCGGAAAGACTTGAAGGAAGGGGACGTCGAATTTTGACATCAATGTGAAATTAAATTTAACCGATTTGAATAAGCGGCCAAAGGTAAATGTTAAGGTTCCCTAATATGGAAATTCCGTGCGTCGGAGACGCTTTATTAAAGCCCCATTCATATTCAGCCGGTGCGAAATTTCCTTTCGCCTTCCTTCCCCAATAACGTCGAACTTTCGCCGCTCGGTTCTTGTAAAAGTTTAATTTTTCTCTTGCGGAGGACTTTGAGAATTTCGATGTAGAAATTAATCCCAATTTGGCGAGTGGAAAGTTTCCCTCCAGTCAACTCCACCACACGTTATTGATTATTTATTCTAATATCTGTGAGGGTGCATTCTAATTTAGTTTTAAAACATTTTAATGAAACTTAGAATGAAATTAAATTGACTGACTGTTGCATTCATTAACATTGCACTCTTTTAAAACTACGTTTTGAAGAGTATGAAACTTTAAATTGAGAAATGTAGATCGTATCTTACAAAAATTAAATTAAAAAATTACAAAATTCAATGCTTGAAACAAAACAACAAAAATAAAGGGTATGATGGTTCCATGTGAACCCTCTATTTCTTAATTCCGGCAACCGTGAATAAACGTGGAAGTAGTGGTTAACCCATTTTTTCCATTGTGGAAGCGAAGGGTGAAATTTTTGTTGCAGGAGCGGGCGAAGCAATTGTCCCGGACTTAGCGTTCTTTTATAGCATCCATTAGAGCATAGTGCATTGTGCGCCCCGCACTGAATGCGCTACTTTATTCTTACGATTGTATTCCTGCGCGTCGCAGTGAATGCTGCAGACTTTCCAGGAAAGTTTGAATTAACTCTGAGATTTTCGTATTAATAATTCCGCCTCCATTTTTCTCCTCTGTTTCATCTTGATTGCATTTCCTCAAGTTCTGTACACGAATTAAAATAGGAATGGATTAATCGCAGCAGTAGTTTCTGTTGTCGTAGTAGTAATCATTGCACTCCTGGTAGATAACTTGACTTCGTTTATTTCCTACTCTTATGAGATTATTACTCACTTTGAAAGTCTCTGCTTTAATGCAGCTCGGACTTCAGGTACTGCAATTTTGACTGGAAATTTTCTTCCCGGTATTATAATTCTAGTACTAACTAATGGTAGTAGTAAACCATTCTCAATAGTCAACTGTTCAATCTGGAGTTTGGCAGAAATAATCTCATCAGTTCTTCAACACTGAAGAATTTCATGCTAAGGACAAAACTCCATCACATTCGACGTGTCACGTCGCCATGATTATCGACGTTGAAATTCCCCAAAATGCCGACTAATTCACCCGTAACAACGAAAACCCATCACCCATCGCTCGAATAATGTATCGCGGCTAATTAAACTAAATGGCGTCAAGCACGACAGCTGATGCAATTGTTGATGGAAATCGCACTCCCCCAGCTGCCAAAACCCATCAACATTCTGCATTTTCAACTCGTTGCGTTCAGCGCGGCGTAATTAAATGATGACCATTTGTAAACAAGCGATAAGCCCGGCGAAAGTTCGTTTCCGACCGATTTTAATTAGCACCTCGCGAATACATAATTACATTAGTTGCCTGTCTGGAAGCTATGCTGCCTAGATTCACGGCAGCGGTTGACTTGATGGAGTAGGTTCGGAGAGAACTGTGTGCCTAGCACTGGGGCGGCTATAAATAATATTATGTGCCACGGCGGCATTATCTGATGTTATATAGATACAGTTTACGCCATTGCCGGATTGCCTTCGGACGCATTCATAAACGGTTCTCTGTCCATAAATCGTCGGTTTTGCTACACGCATCAGTTGGTAATTGATTGGGCTATTGCCATATTTCCACGTCATTGGGCGTCACTTCATTTTGCTTCACGTAACTTTTCACGTCATTTCACTTTAGTCTAATTCACGTCATTCCCTGCCTTTTTCGTTACAAACTCCAGTCCACGTTACTGCGCTTTACGTTCTTCATGCTCTTCACGTTACTTCACGCCCTTCACGTTACTTCGCGCTTTTCTGGGATAGTCTGAAGCATAAGGTGTATTTTAAAAATCTAGGAACTATCATCAACGATAACATTCATAAATCCAAGTGGTAGAGCTAGATATATGCCAGACGCTCAAGGAAAAGCACTTATGTACTTGGAAAATAATGTCATTTATTAATAGTAATTATTCATACTTAGCAGACTATAATTTGTAGTTGGTAGTTTATATTATTTTGATATTCGCTTATGAGAGAGGTAGCACTATATGTAATACTGAACGGAAAGTCCTCGAACCTCTGGTGTTAACAAAAAGAGAAATCTATCCCTTAGGTGTATTGGGTCGCTTAATTGAAACTCCTCTCGGAACAATCATTGCCAAAAGGTTCCCCAAGAATATTTTATTAACACTAGATGTGGCTTTGCCTTCGGAATATAAAATAGGATGGGCCTTCGGGTCGTTACTTAATTATTAACCGTACTTTCAGCGCTCCATCGGATCATTGTATGCGCGAAACCGATCAGTTTTATATCCGTTTGAACAGAATCGATGCAACTGCCTTAGCGATATTTTTTAATTTTATTTTAATAGATTTACAAGTAAAAACAGAACAAACCCAATGAATTGCTTACATGATATACATAGTAAAATCAGGAATATACTATTCTAATTCACAAGGAAAATCCATCTGCCAAGTTCAATTACGTCAAACAATATCCCCACAAATTCTACTTAAATTCGGCTGGGAAGTTAAACGAAGTTTTCCATAGCATCAAAGAGACTCATTACCCAAAGAAAGTACAAAAGTTGCCTTTCGAACCCAAACCTCTTCAAATGGATTATCCGTCGGTAATACTTTAGGATCTAAAAGATTTCTCACACCTACAATTTGAATATTCGATATAAATAGAATCCGGTCTAACTATGGGATGAAAAGAAAAAGAAAAATAGAAAGAGAAAAAAAGAATGAAGGATAAAGAAATACTATAATTTGGTTTATTACAAAAAATTAAACAATATGTGCTTGCCATCAAAGTATGAAGCATAGTAACCCAAAAAGAAAATCCATACTCGAAAACAATCCAGTTGGATGGAGGGTGGAGAGCGAGAAGAGATAAATGAGCCATAATTCATACTTAAAAGGAGGTTAAAATTGTTTTCCATCATCCCGAGATGCGATATTTCCGAATTCCTCCATTTTTTTGAGCAGGAGTAATTTATTTTTTAAATAGCCATTACTCAGGAACGAATTACTAATTTTCCCCTTATAAATCTCAGTTTATTCACGGGGATTCCCTTTCTTATATCCGGGGAGAGCGATTCTTTTTGCAATCATTAATTTGCAGCGGCAATATAACGAAGTCATCAAGCTGAATTTTTCTCAGTTGAGTATACGGGGTAATCAACAATACTTGAGGAAAAGGCGGAAACCGACGTTATACTATCGTTAGGATGTTCTTCGTTATTAATTTACTGGTACTGTGATATATATGAAATCATAACAATCAGCGATATTGTTTTCCTAGATCAAAAAGGACCTCGACGTGGAGCAAAAATACATATGAAACTCCAATGCACATAAATCAAAAGTTTCGCAAGAGAAGAGAACACTGTCAATGAAAACGCATTAAGCCACAGTTGCCATTGAAAATAAATCAAATGGAAATGTACTTGGAAAATAAACTCACTGAGCGGCTTTGTGCCCCGAGACGAGTGACGGATGGAAATAAATTGAACATTTCTTTCTAATGCGAGAGAGGACCATCTATTCATATCAAGGCTTCTGCTTCTAAACGGAGGACGTTTATTATCCCGTTGCAGCTATGTTTAGGAATCGTATTCTCGTCTATATCCATTATGCAATAAAACAAGCGGCGCATCTCCTTTGAGTACGCTGCTACAAGAAAGAGAGGGACCCAAGAAACCATGGATAAATCCTCCGCGGGATATTTAGTTCAAGGGCCCACACAAATCTTTTCTTCTATTCGGTGCGAGGATGTGAGTCTCTAAAAGGACCATAAATCAATGGCCTGCCTCCCGCAACATCTATACGGGCTTAATTGACGGGGGGGATTTATCGCCACCTTTGAGTGGAAAAAATCGCAGGGACGACGCTATAATGACAATTCTCGCGATAAGAGAATGATTTAGTTGTAGGACATTTATTATGTTTCTTGTAGTTTCGGTCGTTTATTTCGTTTGTCATAATTTTGCAATCACGTACCTACTTGCATTCGTGGCTTTATGTTTAACTGTAGATGAATTGGGCGTGCACCCAATAGGTATCCAGGGACGGACTACGTTGTGTTTTTAAAGTGATATAGAGGGCTGGACGCGAAATATTTTTCGATTTTCAAAAATTATTGTGCTTGCCTAAATATAGATGGAAGTAAATACCTAGTTGACTAATTGGCGTGCTTGAATTTGAAATCCTTTAAGTCTGAGATCCATGCAAGGGAAGAAACGTTAATTTTATTGGATGCCCAATTTTGAAGCCAAAGACCACACCCCAGGTAGTCTAGGGAGAGATAGGCAATTGGTTCACTCGCCCACCTAAATTACATTATTCCAAATCAACCTGCTTGATTGGCTAAGCCGAAATTACCGCTTAATATATCCCAAGCTGATTGCGATCTGGTGAATTAGGCATCGATTGTTGGAGGATAAGGCGGAAAATTGCCTGAAGCGAGTCACGCTGAATATTTACAAGGACCGCAGCCCGAGAAACATAAAGTTGCCGAATCAAATTGGAATTACAAATTTCCTGCTTTATTCCGCCCAAAAACATCCACAACGCTCAAATCATATAAGCAGACATTTTACTAACACCTATTTCTCATTATTTGATTTGTAACATCGACTAGTGTAGAAATTTCCCAGGATTAACGTAACAATATTAACCCTCAAGTTCTCGCACGGAATTCCATAGAATTTCAAATCTGTAGTAAATTTATTTCCACAGAAGATGTGGAAAAGCGATGTGGAAAGTTTCCCAAAAATAATCTACCATTATCCAGATGATCATTTCAAGAGTGCGCTAAGCCAAGAAGACTGCACTTTGCGTCAAAATATGCAGCGATTCCAGTCAATTTGAGTGCACTTATTTGCTTTGAAGTCAGTGGCGCGCCTTTTTAAGGCGTTCCACTTTATACCCCGCTCTGAATTTAATTAAACTTTAAGAGGTAGTCCCCCCGAGGGAACTATTAAACTGGAAGTGTTGTTTTAAAACAAGGTGCAACTTCGACATTAGCAACTTAAAAAGTTGCGGCTTCACGGTCTCGTTATGGCTTTCCACCGCAAGATGGGCTGAGGAGTACACGGAATCTGGGTGAGAAATTTTCGCTGCATTTCCCCAACCCGTCTAGTCTCGATCTGCGTCAATAGCATTCAAGGTGTTAATCGTTAATAATTGATTAGTGTTTGAGAAAGGTTTTAGCATTAGGTGGCGGTTGTATATTTCTTCCACCCTTATGAAAGTTCGCTACGTTTGAAGAATTATTTCCTCGGGTATTATTCCTACGTTGACTACTTCCGCAGTTTTCTTTAGAATTCGTTCTCGCGTTGGCAGGCCTTCCTCGAATCCACCGTAAATACCGCAGCCGAGGATATAACCTGCAGACTTTCATAATGGCAGTTTATGACGTGTGAACAACTGGTTCCCGCTTTTAATGTTGCCCGCTTACTTTGAATTTACTTTACGTTGACTTGCAATGAGTAGTTGGGAGAATTATGGCCGCTATTATTTCGGCAGCTATAAGCGCCAGTGAAATTTCCGCTTGATTTATTTTTACGACTTTCGAGTCTCGAGGGGAGTTTACATTTCGGCCGCCGCTGCTGCTGTGTAAAACGTGATCTTTCTGGTTAATTGCGCAGTTTCTGCTATTTTGTAATGTCGCCTAGAATGTATCAGTCTCCTTCGGACGTCTTCTTCTCGGCTCGATTTATCGGCACTTAATTCCGCACTCCGGCTATTTTGAATTGATAAAATTAGAATCGCCTTGATTAAAGTGCTGTTGGATTTTCCTGATTATTTAAGAAATTGTCTTTTTTTTCTCACGAGAACATATCTATTGTGGGTTCGTCCTGTTCTTGTTCTGAATTGTGAATAAATAAATGAAGAATGAATAAATAAATGAATGAATGAACGAATAAATGAATAAATAATAATCAAATAAATAAAACGTAAAGGGTTCCACGTAAAGAGAACAAGAAATAATAGGAAACAACTTCGAATACAATGCTCACATGAATAAAATTCAGATCGGTGACATTTCAGTTGTTTTGTTCAAACAATACGACTTGAATTCCTTTGGGATGATAGCCTGATTTAAAAATATCGCTTTGGCTTCAATTTTGTGGAGATTGTTTGAGGATTATTGAATATTCATGGAAAACTCGAATAAATTTGAACAGTCTGGTTTGGGAAAATACACGCCTCGTTCAATACATCCGTGAAAAAATATTTCATCTGGGCTCGTGACAGTTCGCAATTTCAAATGACTGTCCGCCGTTGCAAGAAAAATGACCCGGTCATAATAGCGAATGGCCCCGGAGCGATGGAAAGGCTTTAAAGTGGACATACACTTGCAAGTTCAATGGAGGGAAAATATTTAATTGTCTGGGCGCTTGAAACTGGAGAGTGCCATTACCGATAATCCTTGGAGCTTTCCAGTGCCAGAAATTCCCTCCCCCGGCGCTCGTTCTGAAAGCCCGTTGAGGTTTTAAATGTTCGATAATTTCTTACATGTCAGTTGGCGGGATGGATATTATGCTAATATCACAAGGGTTATACTAAAAGCCCGGCTGTAATGAACGCTTCAAGATCCTTTTGTGAAGGTTCCACGACCGTTCCAAGGTTGAGAGCATAACGAGCGATGGGAGTGAATTTGTAATGTGGCGTTTATTGCCTGCAACTAAATGTTACACTAATTTCTTCTTTAATAAGTTTTTAAATAATGAATATATTCCTTGATAATAAAATATTAGTTCATTAAGCAATTTTTGTTCGGTTAATTGGTTAATAATTTCCTAACTATCGTGATAAATTAATTTCCGCGGGGTAGTATTCTTTGTTAATGAATTGAATATTTTTGTAATCAAAGCATAAGAAACATATTTTGAAGAAAAACATTGATAAAAACCGCTATAAAGTGAGGACGAAGCTCGAAGACGTCAAGGATTACTTATTTAAAAAAAATCGCGATAGAGTGAAGGTCTTTGAAAGATGGAGAGCTTTTAATGGGATGTCGTTATCACTTAAGATTTAATTTACTCATCTCGAGTGCGTGCGGCTGAGCTTTTGACGGCGGAGTGCTGGCAACGGACCAAGTGGTCGTCAATAAAATTGAAAAATGACTCGGTTAGGAAACGGGCACCTGCGTCTGGCCTATTTAAATTGGAAATATCCGTACGGTTGCAGGGAGGAAGCAATTGAAAGCACGAATCCCGCTTCCGCTACACGGAATATTAATAACGTACTTGTGTTGCTTCTGGGGGGACATTTTTCCCTGTCCCTTGTACATTCGGTATGCACTCCGGTTGCGACGTAACTCTCTGTTTTCCCTATTGAATATGCATTAGTCATGGATGGAATGCGTGCCTGCTGGTGGAATTTTTTCATTCCGGAAAGAGAGCTCCCGCTTCCCCTCTTTCCGGGATGAGGGGGTTAGGATCGATATTGTGGAGCGTTGGGATGCGAATTTCCGTTGAATCGGTCGTGGCGCTGACCATTGGCGCTGAGGGAAACGGCCAATTAATAATTCATAAGGCCAATCAGGTAATTCAGTTGGAAGGGTGAAACGTCCCATTAGAGGAGGCACATAAGTCGCAGCGTCAACAATTGTCAGTTGCTTGCGAGATATATCATGGAGCCTCTCACTCAATAAAGGTAAGAGCTCATATATTATTCAGAGGCTCTTGGAATGGTCCACTACTCCTAATTGAATGGGCGATAGGAGCAAGAAATTGGTCTTTCGAGCCTCGGACAGGGCGATGAAACCTCCATCATAAACGGGCCGGATCCACCCGAATCGACTTTCGATTTCATCGCGTTCCACCCATTTATTTCTTCCGAATTGAATAGTCCGTGACGTACAATCCTCGGCCATGGTGAAGCGTTGTGACATTCGCGACCAGAAACCCGCCTGGATTTACATAGAACTGCCTAATTTATTGTTGACCTGTTGACGTAGAAGCTATTAGGAGCAAAAAGGAAATTTATGCCGCTTGAAGTGGAGTCACGGAAAACTTTCTTGCCCGACTGTGTTCCCAGCAATTTTCCTTTTTATGCGGCGCTGCATGTGCCGTGAAGTGAAAGTATTTCCTGTTTCCCGGCGGAGGAAATTAGCAATTTCCCCACTTCCCACATAACAAACATAATTTATGTTTCGTTATCCGAATTAATCTCCCGGCGCATCCACCATTTTTATAAGTGGAATAATTCGTCTCCTGGCACGGTCCGTGAAAGGGCCGCGGTCTCCTGCCAGATCCACCATCATTATGTTGCTAGTATGTGAGCATGAAATATTCTAGATAGTTTATCTAATGTTTTCATGCCGTTTGGGAGAATTTCCCAACGCAAGCATCACTCATTGCGTTGGTTTGTATTCGAATTGGAATTAATCTCCCGGCGCATCCACCATTCTTGTGTTGGTTGGTACCTACTATTGTCTTTGTTTTATGCGCATTACTATTGCAGTAATTGTACCTTAATTTTATTGTTGAAGAAGTGGAATTATTCGTCGTGTGAATCCACTTTTCGCCAATTAAGTAAACATATTTTATGAGAGCATTTTTGACAAGAAAAGCAAAATTCATGGGTGTAAGCAAAAAGTAGACCCACAACCAATTCACCCACCCACGAATTACAGCTCATTATGTGGCATCAACTGTAATTGCGAGGAATGCAATATCCCCGCGCATCCACCAATTCCCCTTGAAAGCATCGCGCATCCACCAATTCCCCTTAAAAGCTAAAGCCATTCCGCCTGAAAATTAATTTCAGTATTAACCTCCCCTATAAAAATAATGCAATTCCGAACGTTCCATGGAAGTTTTGCTGTCGGCACGGGGGTTAATGTGGCGGGCTACTGCAGCCTGTCATCCTGAGTGCATTTATTATTATGGCTGGTGCAGTAAAGACTTTTACGACGCGGCATGCAAGTGCCTGATAAATTACGACGCATTACTGCGTCGGAAAAACCGACCGACCGGGGAACAATGTGCTAAGTCTTCTGCGGGAGTATCTGTATTAGAAATCAGCGCGCCCATTTGCATGTAAATTGTGCGGAGCGGCGCAAGACTTTCCCAGGAAGGAATACGTAATGGCTTTATGGTTATTAGAATAGCGAGTCAGCTAGTGTCGTTGCTATTCAATTTCGCCTGCCGTTCGGGCGAGTGTGTATTGTTTCATGCAGGATATGTGCATTCATGTGCTCGTAAATATGAATGAAATGGCAAACATCAAATCTGCACGAGTCAGCGGGTCGGGTTCGTGGGAACGGCAAAATGGGAAATCATGCCTCAAAAATCGCGCTTTGTTCGGACTAAATATTGGGATAGCGGGGGATGGTATTAGGGGAGAATTGCGCAACGATCGGGGTGAAAAGTTTCGCCGGGGCCGAATTGGAAAAAAGGGGATGCGCAGAAAAAGGAGGAGAACGGGAGATGATGATGAAGTATTCGCTGCGCCCGGAGCGCATTATGAAAACGTATGGGAGTGATATAGTCCGAATGATACGGTAATTATTTTCGTCTACTAAATTAAATTTCCCTTTCGGTGCATTAAAACTGTTGTTTGAAACACTGCTTGCTGTGGACGCGCATTCGAGGGAACTGCGGTACTACATTTTCGCTCGAGGAAACAAAACGAGGTTTTTTGTTCTGTTTTACATAGTTTTCCGGGGACGGATTTGCCTCGCTCGTAATTTCACTAGACTAGAAAGTTTTTCCCTAAAGTTCTATCGCATTTATGTTTAAACTGGGTAATTCATTTTTTAGAGAATGGAATTATGGATTTCTTACACATTTAGTGCCTTTATTACCACATAATTATAAAATATTACGTCATGCAATACAATATCACGACGTGTTGTGATGCTCAATCGGGAGAATATAGCAATTATTCAGTAGGCTTTAATTTTTTATTGAAGAAGTTCTATTTTTGTTCGAAATCGTTTCTTGATATTACGCAGTTTTTATTTCCAAGCACAACTCATCTCGGTTGTAAATATGCATTCCCTTTAAGCCTTCAGGACGGCCTGAGGGTCCCAACAATGTTGTAAAACCCCGAAACTACAAGAAAATATAGCCAGTCGCCGGTCCGCCAGGATCCTCAAAAAGCTATTAAGCGGCCCTATTCCTAGGGCACGCTATTGGCAGGGCCCGTATCGCATTATAAATCTCGCCCAAAGACACGGATAATGCTCCGATATGAGATAAATAATATATTACAACAGCTCTATACATCTATCTGGGATAGGATTACGTTCATATTTATGAGCTTTCTCTCTCGCGCCCACGTCCTGGATTATTGCTTAAGTAACGGATATGTGAGATTCGACTATTCTACCCTTTGTCTACGTGAATAGGGACCGCTCGTTTGCATTCTATGATTAAGGGTCGGTTCGTTTTAAGTCTGCGCTGCTAAATATGGAGGAAGGGTCCTCGTGGAAAGCCCACATGATCCGCTTTGTCATTTTCGTTCTCTTCAAAGCAACATTTCAAAGAGTACATTGATATGCTTCGCATTTGTAAGTCATAGATGTTAAGAGACTCAATACAAAGAGACAAGTGCCAATGTGCCAAGAGACAATAAATAACAATAAACCCCAGAAAAGCGGCTGCGGGGAAAAGAGTTAACCTAATGAAAAAATTCGCTCGGAGGCGTCCGCCAAAATAAATAGAACGCCCTTTCGCTTTTCCTTTTTTATTAGCCCCAAGTCCTCTCTAAACACTTATCCAACACATGTTACGTTACACGTTCCGGCGAAGGGCTGCGCAGCCCTCCCTGATATTTCCACTGCACTTGATAGTCAACCCCAAATCTCAGCCCTCCGGCTATGACGTCGGTTGGAATAAAAAAATCCTATCCGTCCCCAATTTTCTGATGTGAAGGGATACGTCACAACAGTGACTTTTATACATAAAACTCGACGCGCCACAGGCTCCCGGAAAAAATAGAATGGAATTCACCATATATTCTGTAAAACGTGCGGGACTACACCGTGTAATTTCCGCGCAAAAAAGTCACCGATGTCCCTAAGAACCATTAATAATAAAAACGCGACTAATTTGAATATCATGATTGGCTGCGCATTAATGGGAAACCCCTCTTAACCTGATTCATCTCGAACTAACCCCCTTTTTGTGAGCAGCGGCAGTTTCAGCAGTAGTTGTTTTCGAATTACAATGAGCACAGTAACCCCATTCCGTGAGAGCTTTTTACAAGTCCAACGAGGCGCACATGTGACCCGGCACGTTTTCCCTCGCACACTCCCGGTGTTTTGTTAATTTTCCGGGCAAAAAGTCTCTGTTCGTAAATTTTCCGGACGCCGAGTAATTTATCCTTGCGAGGGAGTGCTTTAGCTGGAAGAAGCCAGCCCAAAGGACCCTTGGTTATTTAATATCAAGGCTTTTTTGCCCTCTTGGGGGAGCTTTGTTTGTCAAAATAGTTGCGTAACAATTTCATCCTTTATCCTCCGAGGCCGCTCGTCGTACAGTGCTCGTTGTCGTTGTGGTACATTTTGAACTACTCGGGAGGAGATTTAGCCGGAAAACTTGGCGTAATTCGGGACGGTGTTGCATATTTTAGGGCACGCAAAAATTGAGTGAATTTCCTACTGAAAATTACTTGCAAGGTGAGTTAAATTTTAATGGGTACACTTATTTTATGTTATCTTCACTCCAATCATTACAAACCACTGTTTGTTAGTAAATTCGCTAGATATATCTATTGTAGAATTACCAAAGCCGTATATTCTGTTTAAAATAATAATAATAATCGTTGAGTGAATACATATATTCTACCAAATTATTATTTTCTACCTTACTGTAAAACAACCTAAAAGCTGGGTCGTGTGGATGTCCACTTTAGCAACTCACCGACTGATTTTCGAATTCCATCCGATGGATTGTGTTACGCCTCGTGTGTCCGGAAATCTGGAACTTTTCTGCGGAAAATTCACGTAAACGCCTTTCCAAAGAACGAGCGGATAAGTTTAACCGGGAGTTTGAGCAACGACGGAGATATGGCCTTTCGCAAACACCGGATTATTCCACTAACTAGGTTATAAAGTCCTAACTTAAATGGGGAATAAAAAGTGTTTGCGAATAGGAAATTACCGCCACTAGTGAGTTCTCAAAGGGGACCGCTTAACTACGAGCAGGAGAAAAAAGGAAAACCGCTTGGAAGAGCGGAAATTGAATTGTGTTGTTTTCTTTGTTGGATCTCGTTCCGTTTCGCAAGCGGGAATTGAGGTTGCTATCGGTGGAATTGAAGGTTTCGGATCAATTCATCCTATCTGGCGGAAGTAATCCTCGAAATCGTCACTTAATCAGAAAATATTCTGATAAGGTTACTCTTGAAATAGTAATTAACAATGCAATAGGCAAAAAAACGAGTTGAGAACAGCCACAGCCATATCTCGCCTTCAATTATAAAGTCTAACGAAAGATATTCTGTTACCTACTCCTACTATACCATTGCGGGCACGAGGTTGGTATTAGGTCAAACTTTTCCTCGAGAGAACTCGCGTATGGAAAAATGGCACAATCGAAACAATTCCCCCCACGCCCCATTGTGAGCAGCGCAAATTAAAACTTATTTCCCAAACTAAGAGCGGCGGAACTTTGCAGGGGCAACTTTTCCTTTTTGGGCGGCAAACTCCGAAAATTACTCCAACTTTCAATGGATCTTAATCTCGAGTCCGTGAAAAGGAGGCGGCCGATTGAAATTTAGTCGGAGATCGGGGCCGCTGTGCTTTTGTCGCCTCCAATTACCTACTCGAATCGGTCGCACGCAACGCGGATGCCGCTTCGGAAAAGCGAATTCCCCGTCGCCGTCGGCGGGCGATTCGATAACGGCACCGGACAGGGTCGCGGTTGGGCATTTCACGGGCCGAAGGAGAACGTAATTAACGCGCATTAAATTTGGCGGGCGGGCGGCGGGAGGGAAAATAATAGTCCGCGCCAGGACTTTTATCTGGTCGGCTTTTAGGGCCTCATTAATTAATTACGGGGGATGATTTGACCGCGGATGGGCGCGGGCTGGGTCGCTAAAAATGCGACAGCAGTCCGCCCGTTTATTGCTTCTCTCCACTAGAAGAGATAATGCGTGCGGCATGACATTCGGGAGTGTTTCAATTACTAAATGTTTTGGGGTTCGTATCAGTGCGGGCGGTCGTCAAATGAAAACGGATATGAAATTGTTTCGGGGATGGAAAAAGTCGCAGGGGCGTTTTTATTTTAGTTAAGCCACTGCCAATTGTTAAACCATTCCCATGGGAATGGAGTTGACTTGTTAGAAGCGAGAGGATATTTAAAAATGGGCAAATTGAATTTAATCATCTACAAACTCTAAATAATGTGCTACCGTACTGAAACTTTGTTTTCAAGAGTTTAATAATGAGAGAATAACTGTGATAATTATTACCTAGTTAGCAAAATATAAAAAAATTAATTTATTAATAATTCGCCCAATTGGGCTGGCCGATAGTAAAATATAGCCAATTGCACCACCAAACCAGATTATCCAAAATGACTCAAGTAGAGTAGAAGAAAATTGAATCTACAACACAAATATTTACATCCTTTCCCTTTCTCCCACACACAACGTCCCTGCAACCTCCCCTTCACTCCGCAATAGTTTGACAATATTGATTTTCTTCATGGCGCCTCCAAAAGAGACCAACAGAACAATCCCTTCTCGCAGCTTCGTACAGAGAATTGCAGATGAAACGCGGCGCGGCGTGAGGACTGCCAGTCAGTCGGATACGGCTTTCCCCGTCCCAGAAAAACATGCACGCTCTTCCGATTCCCGAAAAACATGCACGCTGTTAAATCGCCTGAAATATCTAACGTATCGCTGCGCCGAGCCTAAACAGAATTTTCGAGCGAGGACGGGAGAGCCCATTCTCGGCGATGCCATCTCATCCCCCTCGATATTGACGCGCGGATGTAAAAATGGCTCGGACGGAAGAGTAGCACTCTCACTCCCACAGCGGATTCTGGAGAGTGCATCAGCGAACGGGATACAATGTAAACCGTCGAGTTAGCGTTTCGAAAACGAACGGACGGAGTGGAGTACATCTGACAGTTATATGGTGCTGGGATTTGCCCCTGTCGTTAAGAAGCCCTTCCCGCTCCCCCATAAAAGTTGTTATTTCCTCCACTCCGCTCGGACCGAGTGGACGACCGCGTAGGCTGAAATATTTATAGATGCAGAGGGAAAACTAAATCCGTAAATTATAAGAATGTTTGCGTTTACTCCGATGGGCGGTAAACGTCCGAAGTTTCCGCGAAGGGGGGATACCTAGTTGCAGGGTTTATGACCCTCCGTGCCCCTCAGGAAGTTTGGGGTTGGGGGGTCGGAGTTTCCACTCTGTATATGGGTCATTCTTTCTCAAGCGGATCAGTCGATGGCATGGATTTTTATAAAAATTCAATGTTGTACAGTTATGAAATACCTGTGAGAGTATCATGTACTCCTCTTCTCTCACTACAGCGCATTTTGAAAACAAAACAAAACAGATCAGAAACTGTCAGAAGTGTGTTGGATGCAACGTCCACTTGTCGTTGACACCCATCAACATTCGGCTCTAACGTTATGTTCCACATTTCTCTTATCCGAAATTAGGGCTTCAAGAGTTAATTTAAATATTTCATTTGTTTTCTTCGACGAAATGGCATAGTGCGTTGAGATGTCCGCTCACCCGAAGACTGTCGAAGACCTGAAGAACGTCCTTGTTGATTTCACGGTCTCCGCGCTGATAATGGAGCCGGAGGATTTGGTGCCATATGCCGTCCAATATTTTGATGGAGAAGACGAAGGCGCAGATTTTATCTACACGAGCGTTGATAGTGGGTCCAACTTGATCAGAACGCGATCCAGATCCGGAATGTCCAGGATGAGGTTGGAATTTAATGTAGACAACGAAAAAGTTATTTATCATTATAAAACAGATGGAGAAATGGAGCAAGTGAAAGCCGCCATAAAGAAATGCTACATCTTCCGAGTGCTGGATAACGAGCAAATATCCGTAATAATTGATGCCTGCTATAAAATGGAAGTCGAACCGGGAGATGTGATAGTCAGGAAAGGCGAGGAAGGCGACAAATTTTACTTCATCCAATCAGGAATGTATAGTGTTTTCATTGAAAGCGAAGGTGGTGAAGACATTTACTGCAGCACCTACAATGACGAAGGATATTTTGGGGAACTCGCCCTGTTATACGACATCCCCAGGCAAGCAACTGTGATAGCGATAACGAGAGGAGTCCTTTGGGTTCTGGATAAGCACGCTTTCGTCAAAGTGGTCGCTCGTCCGGTCTTCGCCAACAGGTGCGAATTCGAAGATTTCATCGATTCGATGCCGGCTCTGCGGAAAATGGACTCTTACGATAGACTCTTGTTGGGCGACGCTCGTGAGAAGATCGAGTTCAACTATCGAGACGTAATAATACGGGAAGGAGACCTGCTTGATGGGGTGTACTTCTTGGAAGAAGGGGAGGTGGTCCTGACTTATGAAGACGACGAAACGAACGTGGAACATTTTGTTTGCTTCATGGAGGCTCCTAGCATCATGGGGTATCACGAGATAATAGTGAACTCCCCAAGGGTCCACACCATAAGGGCAATGTCGAAAATCGTGCGCACGTCGTTCCTGGATAAAAAAATTGTCGACACCCTCCTGCAGCCTTGCAAGATCGATTTGGCTGATATGATCAGTAAATCGAGTACTACTATTCTAAAGAAATGCGACAAAAGTTACGCTGACGCGATGCTGAGACGGGAAAGTGTAATGGCTAAGTCCTCAGTAGATGCTTGAATCGGTTTTTGGTATTTCCTTGGAACTTAGTTCGCAGTCTTATTTCTAGCTTTCGTTTGCAGTGCGCTGCAGTGGGGGGTGGTGCATTTTTACGCTCATTGGTCAAAATCCAGCGTCAGAATACGAACGCGAACGCGATGTCAGAATTCTAATGGAATGGAATACGACCACGGCTCCTACACAAATACAGACCTCGCCCGAGTACAAACAAACGTACGTTTTGTAATCCGCATGTTTCGTATACCTTTGTTGTGTGGCAAAACAAATCGTTTGTGGGAATTAGGCACAATGGCTGTCTCCGCCAATTCAGGCAAACGGACGTATTCAAATCAAATCGTTCGCTCGTTATGGAAACAGGCGAATGGCGAATCAGGCAGTCTCCCAAGTTTTTTTCTGTTGCTGTTATCATCCCCAGCTTTGGGCGAAAACGGGGCGGCGACAGGCGGCCGAGTTTGGACGAATAATCCCCAAACAATTATTGCGGATACTCGCAGACAGGTGGATCGTGTTCCCGTTTTTCCGGGGGACAATAAAACTCTCGACGGGAGATAAAAAGTAAATGGAATTCGGGATAGGCTGGGCTTTGTGTTGTAGGGCAGACATTACGCGACAGGTAGATCCGTGGGTCGGGCCTGGACCGGGCCTGTGCAGACCCATTGGAGACCTTATGACGCCAGTTCGGAACTGGCAGGTCCTTTGAGAATCCGATCGACTCCTTGCGGTACAGATCGACACATTACGGAAGAGATCGGCGTATTACGGTTCGGATCGGCGCGGCGGGGTTGCTCCTAACCCTCCTACATATCGAATTATCCGATTGGAAAGTTTGCGTGATGGAAATGCTTTAGGTGGAATCAATTTGGGCGAAGGGACACGCCGTTAATTTTCTATAGCCTGAGAGGAAAATTTTTTCCTCTATAGAGGGAATAGTATACTATTCCCCACCAGGGATTGTATTCTCCAACGAAAAAAAAAACAAATTTGCAGATAAAAGTGATCCCGGGGACTAAGCAAATTTATGCTGAGGTCATTATGGGGGCGCAGCTAAAGAATTTTTCCCCTGAAAAAAGTTAATTTAATTAACTGCAATTGCGACCCGTTTTTCAGCCCACCCTCCCCCCGCTGCAAACCAATTTAATTAGGCTTATTTTTCTTCACTTAATCTCGGGCTTTAGATAATAAACCTGTAGCCGGAAAGCTGACTTTCCAGTTCATTAGCAATATCCGAGTTTCCCGCCCTAGCAGGAGTTGTTTTTCACTCAAGAAGGACCTATTTTAGCACAAGTACATCGCAATTCTAAAGTGATGTTTTCTAACCTTTGTCATTATTTCAGTTCTTTAATTTAACGTGGATATGGATATAAAACTCGCTGGAAGCTTTAAATTCTGTCCATCACAGCAAAAATGTTTCGCTCTTTTCGCCCGACCCAAAGTGGACACACAACGGTCCACCCTAACAAAACTTGAGGTGCGGAACAACAATTTTCCACCTGCCCAAGTTTCATTAAAAAGAAGTCACCCCTTTGCTCTTTGTGCGACGGAACACCCTACAGCGCAACGTCGCTCCATACAAGGGATGCTGAATGTTGAAAGGGTTTACCCGGTATGGGCGAGGCATTATTTGGGTCAAATTCCTCCAGTCCGGAATGTTCCTGCAATGAACGGCACTCTGATCCTTTATGCCCTCGTCCTTCCTGTTTCTTTAGGGGAAATATACATATTTCACATCCCAGATGCCCGAAAGACGGGAGTGTATACGAACCAGATGTATTTTTTTGGGGGGGGGGGAGGCGCGCCTCCCCCTGACGACCGGATGTCGGACATTTCGAGCATTGATCCTCGATAAACGTCCGTTATTTCGACAAGGATGCGTGAGGGATGGATCTTTCCCGGGGCATTCCCGCTAAATTTACCCTCGACTCCGTGCACATTCTCACCACGAAAATTCCGCATAATTTCTTTTTTTTAAATTACTCATGAAATTTACAACAATCGTCATTGAAATATTGTATTATTTTTTTTAGTTTTAAAAGTGGCCAAAGCCATTTAATTAGGTTGAATTGTTGTTATTTCCATTCTGCTAGATTTTAATATAGGCCATTAAAATTGCAACTGCACAACTGAATGGCGAATTGTACACTGCACGGTTTGCTGGAACACCAGAAACAATTTCCGCGCCTGTAGTTTTGCTGCGCCCGTACCAGGGAAAAACAACACTCCTAATTCACACGCAAGCTTTTGTGAGCCAGCGGGCTCAATTAATGTGAATTTGATCCCCGAAATTAACTGCGCCGAACTCGTTTCGTCCCCCATGCATTTTTAAACGGGTCGCCTGCGTGCCCGCTCGGAATGGCCAACGAATTGGATTTTTTTCGTTTCAAAACGCGAACTAATTGATGGCGAAATCATTGTCGCGAAAAAATTGGACTGGAGCAGTCCGAACGAGGGAAGGTATATATATATATACGCAAATCGTCCCATTTCGCGTCTAGACGTGGATTAATGGAGCCCTGAGCTGGAAAATTGATCGGTTGTCTGGGCTTTTTGCTCTGTTCCAATCAAGTGTTACAGGTGCGTGTTAATCCCGTCGCCCAAAAAATTATCGATGCTGAAATTGCGTCGGGGAAATGGGGAGGATCGGAAATCCTATTGGTTTAACCTTTTTGTTAGCTGGCAACTTAAAAATTCTTAAATGAATACCAAGTTTGTGCAAATCTGCAATTTTATTAATTGACTTTTGATTGGGGTAGTTCAAATACCTCGCTTGGTAACATATTTTAAAAAAAGCTTGGTAACGCGAAGGTTGAAGGGGCGAATTCGTAAAATCCAGCTGCCGCACGCACTTTGCTGCTGGAGGCAGTTAGTTGATTTTTCTGTCACACATTGTATCGACTGGAATTGCCATTTTAGGGACATCTGTGCGAAATGAAAGACAAATATTACCGTATAGGTTATGTCAGGAATTTTGTCCTCCGATTTAATCCTGGACGTACGCTGGGTTTTTGGAAACCTCAGGATATACCATTACGTTTTTATTTAGCGGATGTCAGCATTCGCACGCGTATATAAAGGCGTCTAGTCCTTCCAGGCAATTCCATTTCGGTAATGTTCCTGAAAACTCCTGCTTTCTTCCAACACCCGTAACACTATTGTGGTAATTTCCTCAAACGTTTTATAGCGACAAAATGAAACAATATAAAACGTCGTTTTGAAGAGTATAAAAATGTTCGATAATTAAAATTCGCCAGGAGTTGCTGAATGTATGTACTTTATGTTTTAAAATAGTAAAACGTTTTAGTATACCGATTTAACATAAACATAAATTCAATGGATACGCATGACCAAAGATGGCCTCTCCATTGGATCTCGAAGAATTCTCCCATGAAACTTAAAACGATGCAATAAAGGCTGTACTCTCCAGATTGCAACAGAAGCGTGCAATTCCCGCAAGAATGCGCCAGGGACGAAGACGGTTTCCTCCGAGAATCCGAGGCATCCTCGTGGAGCATATCAGCCCGCAGTAATATAGAAAGCACTTAGAACGTCCCATTGATTACGCTGAACGTGTCGCGTTTGCGCTTCCGCTTCCGCCTAGGTATGCGGCGATTCAAATTTGAGGTACAAGTCGCCCTCCTGCAATCTGCGCCAAACCGCCGAAGGGTCCCGGATCATAAAAATATTTTATGACCCGGCCAACATTTTATACCGCCCAGAATTCGCTATACATTTTGCGCGGGCTTTTATGCGGCGGGGGCCTTTTTAGGACAAAACTGTCAACAGTATTCCATGCACATTCGGCTGTTAGAGGCGCATAAAATATGGAGATTCATAGTTTTATTGAGCTTTCGTCGGAGTTGGTTCGGGATTAGCTCTGCGTTGGAAAAATAACATTAAGGTTTTATTTATCCATTGGACTTTCATGTGGTGTGTTTAACACTTTAAGTGACAGCTCCATTATTAAACCTTTTATACCCATTTTTGTAAGCTGCAGTATAGATTTTTATTTGGTATTTTAAATAATGAT